>WWET01004648.1:31407-61666 GCA_011038615.1 Limnodynastes dumerilii | reverse complement strand
ACCTCCCCCCGCCCACCTACACTAACCTGAACGTAGGGACGCTGGGGGACGTCCCCTCCAGCGTCCCTACGGCGCTGCTACGGACGCCCGATCCAGGATCGGGCGTTGCTGTAGCAATGCCGGGCAACATCTGCCCGGCGCATGTGCAGATCGGCTGAAAAGCCGATCTTACGCTTACGCCCGCCATCCTAGCAATGGCGGGCGTACCTCTGGATCAGACCCAATGACACACAGCAGCTTGGTCTAACAATATATACTGTTTGAAGATCTATATTTAGAGTATAGCAAGTCAATGTATAGTAAGGAGAACACTCTTCCAGAAGGGGGTTTTGCGGTTGTCAGCAAGTCTCTCATGTTGTGTAAGGCTGATGAGATACAATAAAAACTGGTCAAATGTATTGTTATACAACTACAGATAACAATTATTCATATGATTAACATTCTGCAAGTTAATTAATATATTTCTACTTGCATAACACCTTACTTTTTCAGCATTCAAACTATATCATGGATCTTTTAAAGTCCATAATGTCACTTTACTGTATGTTATCATTGGGCTAGGATTATTCTATAGGAGACATAAGCCCCTTATAAGAAGTCAATGGACTGTTATTATATACACATACAATTATAACTGCACATATATTAAACAACCTTCAAATAAGGTGGGCTTTTTTTCATTTTTATATTTTTTATACTAAATTGCCAACTTACAGACCTTCAGTTATATAAAATAATAGAGTTATTTAACTTTAAATGGATAGTGGCATGACCATTAGTTGAAGGTCTCACAACAATTAATCCTGTTTTGTCCAAATTAGTGTGAGCTGATGTGGAGCTGGAAACAATTTCCAGAGAAGTAATAGAGATATTATATTTCTGGAAATGTAATACAAAGCTATAAAAAATGAGTGTTCATTAAAAACCTTCTGTCATAACTATAAATATATTCATTTAGACTTTAAACTGTATGCAATTTTCTATCATTATGTTGTAAACACCTATTATGTAAGTGAAAAAAGAAATAATAATAAAATGATCTAACTATTGGGCTATTGATTATTATAAATGAGCTCACAATAAAAACTTGTCAGTTTTAAAGTAAATACATTTTACTTTTATTACTATGCAGCACTGTATATACTGTAGTTATAATGATAAGAAGAAACACCTTTCATAACTATGTCTAACAAAAGTTGTGAATACTGTAGTTTTATTTGTGGTTTGACATATGTGTAAATCAGGTCACAGTTTTGGCATTTACTTACTGCTTTCTTGTATGAAGGGCAAACACAGTCCTAATGAAGCAGACAAGGACAATGACTTCTGTAGGCTGTGATTAATTCTCAGAAGCTGACTTTAATCACTGGTTAATTAATTGGAGAATTGTTGACTTACAAAAAAAGCAGAGTCATTAAGCAGTATTATATTGATTTTGTTTTTCATGAATTTAGTGCAGGCACAAGCTTTTATTTAGGAACCAGTCTAATATGTTTAGTACAAAAGTGATATATAAAAAAGTATTTATGGTACTTCTTTATCTTTGCGGCCCCCTGCTGCAGAGGCCGCTGGCTACGCTACTTACGTAGTATTATTTATTTATTTTTCTTCAGCAGAGGGCGCGCGCGCACGCTCCGCCGGTGCTGCTGCAGCTGTGGTGTGTGTGTGTGTGTGTGTCCCAGTCCCCGGGACACACACATACACACCCACCACATGTGTGTGTCTCCGTCCCCAATGTCCCATCCGTTCGTCCCCTTCGTGTCCCCAACGCCGTGTCATTGTCTGGCCTCCAGAGGCTCCCTCCGCCACCGCCAAACAGTCTGTCCCGGTCCCCGTCCGTCTCCCTGCCCCCCCCCTTCGTGTCCCAGAATTGCCCGTGCTGCCCCCAGAGAGAGAGAGAGGGAGAATTGGGGAGAAAAAAACATTTAAAAAAATTGCGTAACTTACGGGGATAGCGGGGATACGTAAGTTACGTAGCGGGGGCCGCAAAGATAAAGAAGTACCGTATTTATTTGTAAACTTGCAGTCAAAAAAGTGTAACCTGTATTTTGAATAGAAAATGTTATTATTTACTTCCTCCAACTTTTTTTTTTTTTAAAGAAACTTTTTAATGATATATTTTAGGTAACAATTATTTTGCACATTAATGTCGTATCATATTCAGTTGCCAAGTGAACTTTGCTGCTGTAACTGGTATGCAATGCAGATAAGAAAAATATTAGCAAGCCATTAGAGCATGGTAAAGATAATGGTCAACTTAATTCTGTTGGCTCTGTGCGAAAGGTTTAGAATGTCTGCGTAATACCATACTTGTTATGTAGGCAGTCAATCAGTGCTGAATTTGAATGCAAGAGGTCACTCGTCTAAATACCTTTAAACATTTCAAGAGTGGAATTTAGCATTCGACAGCCTGTCCCATCCAGCTGCCCTTTGCTTTGCTGTAAGAGAACAGAGCAGGTGACACTATGGGCATTTGTAGAAGAGGTAACTTTCATAGCAGAGCAAAGATTTTGTTAGGAGTTTTATTACAACAGCAAATGGGTGCAGCCTACACTATGCCAGTTATTCCACTGAACTATATGTTTGTATAATGGTATATATTTAGCAAATTGAGTCACATTGTTGAAAAAAGATAGTTTTGGGTAAAAAAAAAAATTCAACTCATATTTCATTCATAAAATAAAACTATTCCATAATTAAATTTGCAGCTCACACTGTAGTTTCTCTTTTTGTGTAGTACTATTAAGAAACCTAAGTTAAAAATAGACTTGGGCCCTAGGGAAGAGCCCAGGAAATGTTACTAAGAATACATGGCCTATGATTCCTCATAGACTATAGGAAATAATATGATTATCATATAATAAGGACAGTATCTTAGATTAACCATTGCAATGGTGAGAATCTTGCTGCAAGGTAGATGTGTCTCTAATGTCCTTTCCTCAAGAACTCTGACAGAGTATTGATTGATATTGCATTGGATGTCATGATAAAAAATGTCAGCTACATTCATCCATATATACATACAAAATCTGTGCTCTCTGCACCATGAATGAGTTAAGGCCCTGGAGGGACTGTGAGTGTCTGTACAAAATCATCTACAACATGTCACACCAGTGGAAATGAGGATAAATTGACTTTTGCAATAATTTAATATTTTGGCTAAATCATATGTTATTATTATATAGTCACTTAAAATGAACTCCGATGATTACTGAAGACTGTTGATGTGGTTATCTTTTATTACTACATTTTATTGGAAAGGAATCTGTATATTTTCCTAGAACCATTACGCTATCATGTTTACAGTTTATAGGGCTTTAGACATATCAACCTTTAAATCCTTGGTCATGTTGTAAACAATTATCCAATGGAATGGAAATGGAGTTTACCCAATATCATTCATTTGTAAGTACGTTTTTCATAATTTTTATCATTTAAAAAAATTACATACACTAACAAACTGAAAATGTATACAAATGCTAAATTATATTTACCTACTCATAACACTACAATGATTAAAATGTTATATAAATACTTATATTGAAATGAATACATTAGAATAGAATGGAAATTAACATATATGTGCAGATTCAATCGATCCTACACAATTTCAAATGTGTAAGTGTTGGGTAACACAGTGGCTCAGAAAGTAGCGCTAGGGCCTCACAGCGCAGAGGTCCTGAGTGGGTTTCCTTTGAGTGCACTGCTTTCCTTCCCCGCTCCAAAAACATGCTGGAAGGTTAATTGGCTGCTCACTAAATAAAAATGTATACATGTGTATGTATTAGGGACCTTAGTATGAAGCTCCAATAGGGGCTGGGACTGATGTGAATGTCTAACTTTGGGGACAATTTGTGGTGATATAAAAATAAGTGTTAATTATAGTAATATTAATAGAAACTTTAAGCACTGAAACAAGCTCAGATATGCGCAGGCAGAGGACCTGATCTGCCTTCATACAATTCCACGTGCTCAGAGATATTGTTAAGGGGATTTCACAACATCTGAATACCTACATGTGTATTTATGCGTGCACGTTACTTATGTACGTGCGTATTTATCTAACTGCACCTTCAAATGCCCATATAAAAACTTACCCCCGCACTTTCAGGTAACTTCTATCATACAAATAAAAACCACGCCCCTCTGTACGTATGTCCCTAAGTGCGATTCACAAGTCTGTGCCTAAAGTACCTTCGTGTGTAAATACTACATAATTTGCGTGGAAAAAGTTACCACGCATGCGCATAAAAATATGCACGCAATCCGCCGCAAGAACGCATGTGTGGAGAGGGTCCAAAATACTTAGTACCAGCAACCATGTTTCCGTATGCTTCTTCCAGATTTCTTGCATGGACCCAAGGCTAGTATAAATGCAAATAAATACATCAAGGTGAAGGTTTTTCAATAAAACCCCTAGAAACAATCACACACAACTGACAAATACAAATCAGTTTAATATAGAACTTTTAAGTGTCACTGCACTATAGTACAATATACTAGCTATTTTTTACTTTTCAAATACATGTTGGGCTTTTTTAGCCTTGAACACTCCAGACAAAAAACAAATTAGGATTGTCACTCATATTTACTACAAGTGAACAGAGAGAATTCAATCCTTGGTCACACTAATAACATATTTAAGAACTGGTTGTCCATCTCTTTTGTCATGTTTAACATGCAATATTTATGGAATTTTCTTAACACCAGTAGGTAAATAAGTAGTTAATTTCTGCTACATTATTTTGTTTACTTAGTTTACAGTGAACAGTTACGGCGTATTACAAAATCACAAGTTTCTCACTTTTAAAATAGAATTTGCTAAGTGAAAGCTAAGTAATTTGACAAAATTAAATTGTATACTATAAAACAGTATGATTAAAAGTAAAACAGAGTTAGAATAAAGTAATTTAATAGAATACACTCTAAAATGATCAGACCCATTGAAGCCTAAAAATATTTCTGCGGCAAAGCAGAGAAAGTAAACACATAGTAGACTCATAAGTCAACACATGGTGGTTAAAAAATGCTTCTGCTATAGGTCATAGAACAGTCACAGATGTAGAAAATACAATTAGGGAGAGAACAAAAGAGACAATTTTAGATTACACAAGTGTTTTTTCTTATAATTATTCAATCGACATATACAGAAATGTGATCATTTAATTTTTTTTTTCTCAAGCATTTGCAAATGTTCAAAAGTTTTTGAACAAACGATTGCTGAAATAAATTTTATGCAGACCTGATCTCCGTGTAAATAAATAAATAAAATGAAACAGTTACTTTTATTTACTCAATTTTACAGATAGAAAATCTAAATTGGTGAAGGTGTCTATGTTTTTGAAGATAGATAGCAAGACACAAAAGAAAAGCAATTACTTTACTACCCTAACCAATTAACTTCACCAAATAAAATAAGTATGGAAAGCAGGAGGTAACTTGTATAAATACATGTTGCCCAACCACACCCATTATAATCTACTTCCTGTAGAAATAGTGCTATAAACAACCAATCAACTGAAAACATGACAGACGAGGAAGACCAAAAAATCTGATTTAATTTAAGTGAAAGGAATGTCTGGATCCCACAGACAATAGAAGAGGAACCTTATGGAAATTAATGGAGACAGGCAATATAGAGGCTGAGAACAATTAGAAGGATATAGTTGATGCTTTGATTTAACATAGAGAAAGGTCAGTGACTTTGGTTGGAGTGGTTTCAGTGAATGAAGATATTTATCAGGCTGTTTCAAGCTTCTACTGACATAAAGAAGTAAGGAATGTTTTGTGAGACACATTTTTACAAACTGAACATAAATTGAATTCATCACTCAATTGTTGCAAGCCCTGTGCATACTTTTATGGATACAGTAATAAAACATACAGCCTTCTAATGAATACTTTTAGCAAGATAATACAGAATGCCACAAAACATGTCAACTGAAGCTGTTTCTATAAATATGACAACAAGTTTAGTGCATTCCAGTGAGAGTAACCATATCTCAATCTAACAGAACATGTTTGGTATGTGATGGAATGAGAGACCTGTGGCACATATAAGCATCAATTGATCTGCAATAATCAATAGCTTTGCAGTTTAGACTGCATCATAACAACTGCAATGACAATGGAATTTTTACACTTACTTATTCACCACAAAGAATTTATTAACCAAGAGGCAGAACAGGAGTCTTCTGCTTTGGACTTGCGTTGAGTGTTTTCTCATTCTACATCCTCTTCCACAACTGGCACCTTTTTAAGATATGCTAGAGATGAGAGCTGTGATTGAATCAAGCAAGAAATATAAACAAAACTAAAGAAGCTGATAATAAAAAAGGAGAGGGTAGAACAATTTTTTTTCTTTACATAGCACAACCTATTATCAAGCCTAGTGTATTTTCTCTCAACATGTAGATTTAATTCAGAAAGATAGACAAAAACTCAACAAGTATGATTTCAATATAATATATTGGACCATGGATTCACTCTTATTACTTCTATTGCATTTCCTTCTTGCATATTCATTTCAATATTTATAAAATGGGCCTGTCCCTTATTGAATATAAACAAGATATTTGTTGTGAATTTTTGACTTGACTGCCTGATTACTTGGGTGAATGAGATTTAGAATATCACTTGATCAATATTCACACCACTTATAACCTTTTAGAACTGATTTAAGTAAAAACTATGTTTAAACTGTCTTTAAATTTGTCTTTTTGGAAGATAAAAAGAGGTGCTTCAGTTATTCCATTTTTCTATGTTTTATATACATTAGCATTTCCTTACACTTTAAATTACAATTACTTTAAATTACAAATAATGTATTACGCTATATTATCCCCTCCACACTATGCTTACAGAAGCAATTCCACGAGGGAAACAACTGTTTGCTTTGGGATTTCCCACTAACATATTTACTGAATTAACTGAGAACCAGTTGAGACACTCATGCAAACTGCATGTTTTAAATCAACTTATTAACTGGGCCCAGGTTAATTCAGTCAAGGAGTAATAAGGAAATCCCAAACCACAAATGTCTCCTTCATGAAATAGGTCATGTTGTCATATTTGCTTTTGCTAGAAACATAACCTCATAGTTAGAGAATTAAATTCTGATAAATGCTGCATTGTTACTGTATATTAAAGCTGATTTTAACAACGTATTGAAATAACACTTTGCTTGCTTTACCAAGGTCTAAAATTTAAATTGTAACAGGTTTTTTTAAACAGGATTCTGCTGTATAGCGGCAGAGGAAAATATCCTTAAATTACATGCAGCTAATTCTACTTCTTAATTTGCAAACATAGAGCTGAAAAACAAAGAATGTGAATTATCAGGTTTGATCAGGAGCTATTCGTCTGATTGGCCAGAAAATTATAGTATGGATTTTGAACCGATTTGTCAGAACTTCAAAAAAATGGTGCAGTAACAGTGCCAACCTTTAACATTATGGATTGGTTTACACAGCAGCAGCTGTGCTGAACCTATAAGGTTGGTACAATGTGGTCTAAAGAACTGGCTGAGTTTCATGCACTGTGTACATGTTGCACAATTTTTCCAACTATCAGACAATTTTGTTGGGAACCAGGGAAATTGTATGTACCCAGTTTTATCAACACTGAAGCTGCCAGATTCTTAGCAAATATTTTCTGGCAGCTATAAATAAATTTGTTTTTTTGGAAATACAGTATGTCCAAAATACAAAACCATATATAAGGCAAATGAAAGACAAAACATATGTTACATTGGACAAAGAGAGTAATCTACTGATAGGTTATTAACTGGGAAAGAAGTAACTCCGCAAAGTGTAAAAAGTTGGAAGGAAGGTGGATGAGAAGATTTAAGGGGAGGCCTAGGGGGGATGAGCGGTGGGAGGGAAGGATATCGGGGACTGTCACTGGGGGAGGGGAAAAAAAGGAAGAGAAAGTCAAGCATTTGTCCAAACTATATCTTAGATATTTTTAGCAATTGTTGTGGTGTTACGAGGCTGCTCCCAGGGCGTGGAGTCTAACTGGGTCCTGGTCTTAACAATTTCCTATGATGGTGGGGATAGGCTTGTGCAGCAGACACCCAGCAGGTCATGATCACTTGAAGGCAGTAATAGCTGTAATAGTGACATAGATCTCAGGTACAACTCAGACAATGATGCATGGAGTAACACGAAAAGAGTATTTATTATTGTACAAACAACACACAGGAAACACCAAACTAAACAAGATGCACAGAAGGCTATAACACAGACAATCCAGATATAAACAGAATAAGCGCAATACAATACGCAGGGCACAGCTAAAAGAGACAACTGGGTAAATGCAAATATACAAGGAAGGGCAAACAGAGAATACTGAAGAACAAGACAGGGATAAATAATGGTGCAAATCAAAACACAAAGGAAACTTAATATATGGAATACACAGAAATAGAAATACAAGCAAAAAAAGGTAATGTCAAGTGTAACATGGTGTAGAACATATAGTGTGATGAGAGGATGACTGGACAGCCATTGGGACAAAACCAGGGGAAAAACATCATCTTGGTCACGGAGATGGTAGTGGATCTTTTCCATACTTGGGACACGAGTCAATCACAGAAATAACAGGTTGAGAGAGAGAGAGAGAGAGAGAAGGAGCAAGAAGGAAACAGAGCAGCAGGCTAGCAAGGAGGGGCAGGATATATAAATGGACTGCTGGCTGATCACCAAAACACAGTGCCTGGCGTCCTGGCTGCTAAGCAACGTCAGGACGCCAGTGCAGGGATCGGGAGAGAGAGCCAGCGCTGGAGTCAGGGCATCCTGGTAACCTGGCAACACCAGGATGGCCTTGATGGCACCGGAAGCAGCATTGAATCTGGGTCCCGAGAGGAGTCTTTGGGCCTAATCCAGACCTACACATGAGAGTGGAGCGTATTATCGCTCCATCGTAAAAACTTTCACTCCCACGACATTCCCCTTTTCCTTTACCTCCGTACACCGGCTGAACCCTACCTTAAGTTTTCCCGGCGTCGGTATGAATTTTCGTAGTGATGCGCTGATCGTACCGGACTAAGCACGCCCATACTGTACAATTTAAATGGCTCCCCCCGCCTACATTCCCTAACTCCAGTGTCCGTACTAACTTCGTAATATAAACACGCCCTGTCGTTGGAAAAAATGCAAAGAATATGGACGCCTAAATCACCGCTACGAAAAGGTCTTTGGAACAACCGGAAGTTGTCACTCTGCACATGCGCAGTGCGTTATTTCTGCCAAATTTACGCTTACGACCAGCGTATGATCACTTGCGAGCATAGGTCTGGATCAGGCCCTTTGTGTTCTGGCTGCCTAGCAATGCCAGGATGCGAGCCGCTGGAATCAGGGTAAGTGCCGCTGGGAACCATCGCTACACGTGCTGTCACTAGAGTGTAACAGAGAGAAGATAAGAGGTCATGAACCTTGTCACAGAAGAGGGAAACCATATATGGAGAAAAGTGCCGGACTGACCACAGTCTCTCCAACACAGGAGCGACGTGAAGGTATTTTCCTTGATGCCAGTGGAGATAGTGGACCACTATTTCTCTAATTGTTTCCCATGAGTGATCCTCTTGGGGGGCCCAGGTCATGTTCCCGCTGTCTCTCGTCTTCAGAGCCTTTTATGGAAGATAGGAGTAGGTCATAAATAGTACAAACCATGCCTCTTAGGAGGGGAAGAGAAACACAAAGATTCAAAGCTAAAGGGTTATATATGTATTGAGTCTATGGGTAGACATTGAAGATAGTGGTGGAAGTAAGGTAAGGTTATGGCTAAGTAGGATCATATTACTTCTAGAGTATGAATGGAAACTTTAAATTAATTTTAATATTTTTTCCTGCAGCATACAGTGTATGATTTAATTTTGTTTTCTTTTTAAATAAAAAATAATCAGCATACTACAGTGTTTCGGTGATACTGTTATAATATTATGTCGGTATAAGGGTTTTATTTAAAAAAAAAAAAAACACCTCTGTCAGCCAGTTACACAACCCCTGAGATGGTGCAGGATATTTTTTGGGAAATTAAATGAAACCTGGCTTCTGCTGATCTGAACTCAATTAAAAAGAAGCACGCTAATTCTCATTAAAATATAGCGAAACGCCCATTTCCACTAGGGCTTGGCACATGGGTAAATAAAGGGACACATCTGCAACTTTGCAACACTTTTGTTTAGCTCACTACCAAGCTCACTACCACTACCAAGCTCACTACCACTACCAAGCTCACTACCACTACCAAGACTGAAGTAATAAAAGGTATTTTTATTTTTGGAGGAGATTTTCTCTTTATACTCTTAAGTTTTATTTATTGATTTAAATAAGTTTAAGAAGAACATAAAAAATATAATTTTATTATATCTTTAGAAATATGTATGATGGTAAAATCAAAGTAGTGGATTTTTTAAAATGTTTTTAGTATTTAAAATTTTATGTCAGGTTGAATATAGTTTACAAATTCATAAGATTTTAAGTTCTTTTATCACATATCAGTTGACTTAGTTGTCCTTCAAATCCTTTCTATCTGCACTGACCCTGGTGTCCTAGTTTTTAAAACTTTAGTTTGTGTTATTTATTAATAGGCCACCTGTTAGGATATTAATATTTTATTATATATTACTTATATAGCACATATTTTATGCAGACCTTAATTGTTGTTATTGTTCAGCCAAGCTTAAAGAACTAAGCTTGTGATGCCTTAAACATAAGGAAATAATGTAACTTGTCAAAGTTCACTGAATAGTATTTCATAGTGCCACTGGGAAATATGATTTAACTGCTGACCTACCCCAGGAGCTCAGACTGACGTCAACATTAGTGCTAGTGTTTTACAAAGTCAAAATCAATTCCTAACACATGCAGTGGAATCATGGAAGTGAGGGATGCGAGGAATGAGTTCCGCACCGGGTGTCAGTCTGATAGGGGTTACAGAGTATGCACTGCGTCACCCCTTTTGCTGAACTAAAACAAAATTATATAAATGATAAAAAAATAAAAACAATTTATTGTAGCCATATCGTGCACCTTACTACTGCACTGCTTAAAGTAAAAGGCACCTTGTAGAAGAGTGCACTGACTGGTTCAGCGCAATAATAAGAGCCAGCTTGGCACTGTCAGTGTCAGTGCAACGCTCCTCTGCAGCAGCTCCCTCCCATCTAAGCGATGCTGGCCTGACCCCAAGTCACTTCAGTGTCTTTCAGTGAGCAGCCATGAGGAAGTAAAGAAGAACAACAAGAAAAAGATATTCAGGGACCAGGACACCAGCAGAGCCAAGAAGTGAAGCAAGCAGGAGGTTTGCAATAGGTTGGTACATACAAGAAGGCTGAAATAATGACTGGAGAAATACAGTAAAGGGGCTGCAATGATGGCTGGGGGAGACTATTCACTTTAACCACTTTAAACTATGTAAATTTAAGTACATTTAGGCTGTGTGTATGATATTGTAACTTAAAGATGTAATTTATATTTTGCTACTTTATGTCATTATTATTGCCATTACATTGAATAACTGGAATTATAATTTACAGCTAACAATACAAAAAATATTACTATGGTGTTCTACGAAAGGGTTGACACCATCAGTTGCTGCACCAGGTGACACCAACCCCAGTGACACTATTGAGCATATGTACGTGTAATAGATTCACATTAGCAGTGCTTGACATTACGCTACCCTTAGGTATCACCTACCAGTGCGTGGAGTCTAACTTGGGCCTGCTCTTCACTAGAGCCTCTAATGGTGGGGATAGTCTGGGCTGCAGGTAACCCAGCAGGTCACGGCCCCCGGCTGCTAACCTGGTAGCGGACAGGAATAAAGGAGCTACGAAGATGGGAGACTAAGGCCACGGCTCAGATGAACTGGAAGCAAATATAGAGAAACTGTCCTAAGTGAATACAGAGCTCAACAGCTGAGTAGAGTAGCAAATGAGTGCAGAGAGAGGGAAACACAACCAGTGGAGGCAAGTAAACACAGACGGCCAATCCAATGAAGATGGCAACACACCCAGAAGCTAGATTGTAAAGCATGGCATTCAGCGTATTTAGCCATTCATTCATTAGAGAATGTAGCCACACAGGAGCACCAGACCAGAGGTACTTTGGTCATGGAGTTTCGCTGCAAACCAGCACCAGACTGGAGGTACTTGGAATAGGGAGTTATAGGGTTAGGCTGCGGTGAGGGGAGTTTTAGGGTTAAGCTGTGTGGAGGAGAGTCTTAGGGTTAGACTGTGGGGAGGGGATGTTTAGTGTCAGAATGAGGGCAGGGGAGACTTAGGCAGAGGTGTAGCATGGATTAATTGCACCTGGAGCAAATTAATGCTACGACACCCCCATCTTCCACACGGCTTCACGGGCGCACGGTCTCCCGTTTCCCGATGGATGTAAGCTGGAACGATTAGATCTTCAGACCAGCGGGTTCTCTGTAGTATGGGGTTCAGTCTTTGGGCAATTTAAATGCATAGTTTAAAACACCTTTACGCGTTTCATCTCCTGCCTGGAGATTTCTTTAGAAGGATTGAGTCAATCCTTCTGAAGAAATCTCCAGGCAGGAGATGAAATGCGTCAAGTTGTTTTAAACTATACATTTAAATTGCCCAAAGACTGAACCCCATACTACAGAGAACCCGCTGGTCTGAAGTTCTAATCGTTCCAGCTTACATCCATCGTGAAACGGGAGACTGGGCGCCCGTGAAGCCGTGTGGCGCAAGGCGCCTATTACCCCAGTACCGCTGCTATTTGAACTTGGTGCTGAGAGTTAACAGCAAGTGAGTGTGCTACCCCTGCACACTTCTCATCTGACGGGAGGGAGCAGCACAGAGCAAGGCGCTCTGAGTCACTAATACATACAGCGAACAAGACCATAACCATCTACTCCTTATTATTGGGACGCAACCGCCTCACTACTTGGAATATCGCAGTCTCGGACACTGGCCACACGGAAACCCGGACCCCACACGGTTTGATCATCTGCGGGCTAGTTAGACTGTTGCTTTTTTCCTTTTTCTATCTGAAGGCTTTTATCGTTCCTAACCTAAGGGGGTCTGTCTGCATTATATTTTCATCTTTATATCTACTACAGAGCAACTAATTCAGATTGATGCTGTTCCGTTAACTTTCCATCATATCCCCCCAACTGCCAAGCACAGTTCATATTATCCTGGAATTAATTTATCAAGACCATAAGGAGCTCTTTATTCTGCAGACGTCTCCACCGCCTGCAATACGAAGAGTGCTGCACAGTCTGTGTAAACCGGAGTTCAGAAGAACCTTGAAGATGCTCCTCAGTATGAATCAGCTTGACATGTTTCGGAGATAACTCCTTTCTCAAAAGAATTGCTTTTGAGAAAGGATCGCAATTAAAATACAGACTCATTCCCTGTGTTACCTTATCCAGAGTTTCTACTCACTAAGGACTTAATTTACAGTTAAGAAAGGTGCGAATATTTAAGAAGGGATATACTGCGCAGACGTCGTAATTTAATATATGCAAATTTACGTAGGACTTAAGAATGGAACAGGCTCTGAATCACCAATACGAACCTATTTCCTCAAGGTTTTTAAAGACTTAAAAATGAAAGGGCGTGCTGGGAAAACTTAAGAACGAATATAAGAAGATTGGGTGGAGAGAGCCATTTAAATAAGGAAATCTGGGAGCCGTTGGCATAAATGTTCTTAATTAGTCGTCCTATGCACAAAACTACGATTCTAAAGATAAGGTAGCCCTATAGCATTTGTAAGTTGGTTAAGATGCTGAAAACCGGGGGGCGTGTCAGGGGAGTCAACATGCTACATTTTGTATTTAATTAAGAAGCTAAATTATTCTAAATACAGTCCAAAATTCGGGATAGGTTATATGCCTTTTCAGTCCTTTACTTGTGCATTCACGGCAATATAACTCAAGTCCAATGCCTTTTTTTGTGTGTGTTATTTTGTTTGTAAGGGCAAAATAATTATTAATACTATAGGCAAATTATAGATTGCATTGTCCAGACAGGACAGCTGGTAATTTAACATATTTAAAAATACATTTCAGAACTGCACATACAAATATGTATAGTCCTAAACATATATTATTACATCATGAAATCACTGAAACCGATGCATGCTAATGAATTCTTCATTGAGAATGCTTCACTGTCTTCACATTTATCACACACTGCTGCATTTGCTGATTAGATAATTTGCATTCATTTTAACCAGGATAATTATAAAACTTTAAAATGTCAATCATGTTCAAAGTAAACAAATACAATTTCTAACTGACCTTTGTATAAGCCATTTAGAATGATACAGAAAATAAATGCTACATGTTTAGAATAATAAGTAATTAAAAAAAAAAATCTCTAAGAGTTAAATTAGCTTATAATATGTGTGTGCTAAATGATTAGACTTTTAATTGTTTTTTTTTCACAGGGCATAAACAGGTTAAGCACTTAATGATCCTAATGGTAAGAATCAGCGGTTTATAAGTCATATATTTAAGTTTATTTATTCATATCAGAGCTCGAAGTGGTGATGCCGAACCGTCACTTCTCCTAATGATTTTATTAAAAAAAAGACCCCATTATCTTCTATAATTTTCAGTGGTTCCACACTTCTAAATGTCCATACCACCACGTTTAAATTTCCTTCTCGATCAATGATTCATATTGTATTAGGATTTTCAAATACACAAAAAGAAAGATCCAAAGTTTGAAAATAAGAGGAAAATGTTACATGCCGTTAATACGGCAGGCCTGCGCTGCTCTGGGCTCCCCTCTCCTTGCTCAGTTACTTACCCCGCTTCTGGCGCCGTCTGCCCGTTCTCCTGCCGCATGGTCCGTGGTCGCGTCTGCCATCTTCCTTCGCATACCGTCACGGGGGCGTGACGGTATGCAAATTAGCCATGCGCTACAGCGCAAGGCAGGCCGTCCTTTCCCTATGTGTTAGCGTGCTCCACGTTCCCCCTGCGTCCTGGCCGTTGCCAGGACAACTCCAATCAGACCCTTCCATTTCTTCACCAGCCTATGGGGATTTAGGAGCCTCTATTTAAGCGCCAGCTGCCCTGTCTCCCATGCCGGTTATAGCTCCAGCTTGTCTGTCTTGCCTGCTCTTTTTCTGTCTCTTGTTCTTCTTGCTTCTTTGCCTTGCTTCTATTTCATCGATTACTGAGTGCCCTCATATCCTCTTTATCCCTTAGTGTTTCTCTGTCCTTTGCCGTCCCTAGCTCCCCTTTGTTATTACCTTTGTGGATTGTTTGTGTGTGAGTTTGCTGTGTGATTGCCCTGGTCTGTCTTGTCTGTCTGTGTCTGTTAGCGGCTTGCCGCCCCCCTGTTCGTTCCGTGTTCTCCTGTCTCGCCCCCTCTGGGGAGTGTGCTCCCACCTGAGGTGAGTCTCTACTCACCTACCATCTCCGTTTCTAGGCTGCTGGTAGCTTCGGTAGTCCTCCTGCCTAAACTCACGACATACCGCTACGGGGGCTGCAACCTCCGGGGCCTGCAGCCCAGACTATCCCCACCATCAGGGGCTCTAGTAACACCAGACCAGTGGTATAGTCGTAACATTATAACCGGCCCGTGCAGTTCATCATGGACACCAATACGGCTGTTTTTTTATTCTGTTTGTGGGCATGTCTGGGAGCAGAAGCTGACAGGGAGAACTGATCCACAGCAGCCATTTTGGAGACTTTAAGGGCTGTCTCCTAGTGAGTTATAGACAGTGACATCATCACCCCAGGACCGAAGGGAGACCGCGGCTGAAGCGGTTTACATCTGCGGCGGCGTTCCCCCTGTTCCATCGCTTCCTGGTATGATGTCCCTGTTCATTTTTTTACATATCTGTATTTGATGTTACTAATAAATGTTATTTTGTTTTTATTGCATATGTGTGGCTCACTTGGAAGATCACCCGGACTACAGTCTGTTTACTTTTAGAAGGATCCCCTTTTTCAGTTTTTAGCTTTAATTTTGGTGGAATAATCTTTTTGTTTATTTATTTTATTTTATCACGGACTATTCATGTTGTATGGCAAATTTTGGACCTTTGGTATATGGTTTTATTAACACTGTATATTCACATTTCTAATTTATATTGTATATCCGCATATTCATTGTTATTCCCCAAGGTGAACCTCATCCCAGCGCCTGACATTGTTCACATTTTTTGTCATTGTACCAATACGGCTGAAGCTATCAACGTTCTCATCGCTCAGGTCTCACACCTAAATCAAGTGGTGGAGAACTTGTCCACACAGATGAAAACCCAAGAACAGGCCATTGCCAGTCTTCATACCGCACCCGTTACTGTTCCTCCTAGTAATCCCGCTGTATCTTCTGATGTCAAGATTCCTCTACCTGACCGCTTCTCCGGAGAAAGAAACAATAAAAAACAAGAGGGTAAAGGAGAAATGTGCGCACTTATTGGCTGCTGGGATTACCACAAGGCGTCTCAACCTTAAATATAATACTAGCAAAAAAAAAAGGGAGTGGAAATACTTTCAGCGCCAATAATTTTCAGTAGGAAGTACCAGTAAATAGCAAAATATATAAATAAAATAAAAAGTAGAATAAATATTAAATGGGTAGTCCAGTGAAGATGATAAAAATGTTGATCTGAAGCTTGTAATTGCTGCCCTTCCCCAGTAGGGGGCACAAAACGGGAGACAAAATATAAAACAAGATATAAAACAAGATAATTTATTAGAATGATCAACAACAAATAAAATAATAAATGTAGGAACAAAGGTTCATACCAGGGAGATGGAAGACAGCAAGAGCTGTGGAAAAACTGTATCCTGATGTTATAAAGGTACCGCGGGGATCAGTGTCCACTGCTCTGATGGCCTGGTAGGATCCTGTGTTCGTCTTAAGCCGCCGACTGACGCGTTTCAAACCCTGCTGGGTTCTTTTTCAAAGTCCGTGCGGCATGTCCTGAAGTCCAAGTTCAAGTACTTCCTGCTTGTCGGTGATTGGTCCAATGAAGATAGAGGGATGGTCTCCGGTCTCCATGCGTGGATAGCGCCGTATGTAAACAAACTATTCTAATAACTACTGGTACTTCCAAAAATAGGGTAATCTTACAATTAAGCAATATTTGATGGAAGACAAAGTTTAAATATAACATTGTCAATGGTATTTTTACACAGGGTTGAGATATGTTCATTAGTGGCAACCGCTACTGTACAGCAGTAATTGGGTAAACACGATGTAAGTTTTTTTAAACCAAATGAATCTACAATCACATGTATATAACACAGGATGAGGTGGTGACATTTGTATTAAGGGTAAGTGTAATAAGTGCTGGGCGCTCCTGTTGTCTTGCAGATATAAATAAACAGGCAGCGTCATGGTACGAGGAAGGGGGGGAAGGATTATTCAAGTGAAAAAAGGGTTCCTGTTCCCATGGGGATGTAAACAAAAAATACGTGCAGACAAATTCAAGGTGAGTGAAGTGGGAGTGCAGACATAATATTTTGCATCGGCATACAGTGATGGACAAACAAAAATTCATTTATAACCTTAGAATAATAAAATTACAATGAATGGTAGTGTATATTTTAGAACACACTGAGGTGTGTTAATTTCTTCTTATTTAATATTTCACATATTTTAAAAAAAGGGTTTAAAGGAACATAGAATACAATAATACAATTTTATATAAGTGAATGACCAAATAATCTTAATAAATGAATACAAAGATGGTAATAACAGACAAAATTAAATTAAAAGAATTAAATTAAAAGAATTCATATCAATACACTATGTGAGGTACATAGTGAAATATAATTAACTCATTATAAGTAGCTCATAAGATTATGAAGGTAAGTTTATGGAAAAAAACAATAAGTGTACATGGAAAAAACAATATATTGGTCTTAATAAGAAATATTAGCCTGGGTCTTAGCCTGACTCCCTAAATGAGAGTCTGAAGTAATGGGAGTAGTGTCCCTAAAAATGTGGAGGGATATATTTGTAATGAGTAGGTACTATCAATGCTAGATAAAGAACATTATCGATATAGAAATTAAATAAGATCCTAAACGGTAAAAGAAAGGAGGGAAATGTATAGGAAATGTATAGGAAATGAATGGAATAAAGTCCCGTATTGCATAATAATTAAAAAATATTAAAAAATATATGCATATCATAATTCCTAACTGCCTATAAAAAATGCATCCCTATGACGGCCAATTGGAAGAGACGGGACAATACATCAATTATTCACTAAAATGGGGACCACGTTGCAAAAATATGCATCCCTATTAAAGTGGTGGAATAGAAGAGAGATTAATTGTGTTGGTGTCCCTGTTCGGATTAATTGTATTATTTGAATTGTATCCAGATAAAGAGAAATATGAAAAAACTGTGGAATTAAAATATTAATGGAGGGGTATGAGAATAATATGAGGATAAAATATGAAGATATAAATATTAATAATAAAATTAATAATATAAATAAATGAATAAATAAGAGGGGAGGAAAAAAATGAATGAAATGAATATATATATAAGAGGGGAGGAAAAATCGTTTGGGAGGAAAAATGAGGTAGATGGAAATAAGCGGAGAGTGGTAGTGGGAACCCAGGGAGAGGGAGGGATGGAGATAGGTATGGGTCACCTACAGTACCTCGTATTCCCAGGAGGTCCTCCTTCCTGGTACTGACCAGGCCCGCTGGGTTTCGCTTCCGAGTTCGGAAAGAGTTCGGGCACTGTCCCAGAGGTGTGACTGTATGTGATATAAAGACCCACTACACTCCCTAATCGTATCCCCGGTCCACTTACCAATCCACTTAGAAGTCCATATCAGATGAACCATTTTAGTTCAAAATCTTGGTTCAACCCTTTGGGCATGAGGGTATCCATCTCGAAAATATACTTCATCTCCGCCTTGGCAAGGGCAGGTAGTTGATCATTTTTCCTCCAATCTCCCTTCACCTGGCAAATACCAAAAAAAGTTGTAATGTGAGAAGTATCGCATTTATGGACATCTTTAAAATGTGCTGAGACTGTGTGTGTAGCAACTCCTTTCCGAATATTTCTAAGGTGTTCCCCCCAACGAGTTTTTAAAGGTCTGGTAGTACGACCGATGTATTGTTTTTTACATGTGCATTGCAGTAAATATACACATGATTTGGAGTTACAAGTAATGAATTGGTCTATCGTAACCTCCTTATTATTTGTACAGGAAGTAACTTTTGTAAATTTCTTAACAGACAAATCAGGGGGACAATTTTTACACATGAGACATGTACCACATCTAAAGAATCCTTTCGTTTTTATATTACCTTTTTGTACATTCTCTACATATGCTGATCTAACGAGTTTATTCTTTATATTGGGTGCTCTTCTATAAATAAACCTAGGGTGGTCTCCTATGTGTTCAGACAATTCTGTATCTTTTTTCAAAATATTCCAGTGTTTTTTAATAATATGTTCAATTGTTTTATGTTGGGAATTATATTGCGTAATGAATGGAATATCCGTAAGAGAGTGGCTTCTTCTATCCTTTTTCTTTAATAGGGATGATCTGTCTATTTCTTTAACTTCATCTATGATTTTATCCAATGATTCCTCCTTATACCCTTTTTGTATAAACTGCGATTTTTTCTTATTAATATGACTGATACCAGTTTCGTCTTTCGTGCAGTTCCTTTTTATCCTTAGGAACTGCCCCTTGGGGATATTTTGTAACCAATTCTTATGGTGGTTGCTGGTAATAGGTATATGTGAATTGGTATCCGTTGTCTTAACATAATTTTGAGTGTGTACGGAACTATTTTCCACATATATTTCTAAGTCAAGAAAATTGACCTTCACAGTACTTATACTAAAAGTTAAAACAATACCCAATTGATTGGTGTTGAGGGTTTCACAAAATACTTGGAGTTCATCATCGGAACCTCCCCAGATAAAAAAGACGTCATCAATATATCTCTTCCAGAGCACCAGGTTTTCCCCTGCCGTCGGTAACATCTGATCCTCCCAATTAGCTAGGAAGATATTGGCATAGCAGGGGGCAAACCTGGTGCCCATAGCGGTTCCTCTCTGTTGGACATAAAATTGACCATTAAAGTTAAAATAATTGTTCATTAAAATAAAACTTATACCCTCAATTAAAAATAACTTTTTCTCCTCACTTATATCTAAAAATGCTAAATATTTTTTCACTGCATCGATACCATTTTCATGGGCTATGATAGTATAAAGGGAAGAAACGTCTGACGTGACGAGTTTGAAGCCTTCTTCCCATTTAATATCCTTGATGATGTTAAGGATACTGGTGGTGTCCTTGAGGTATGAAGTGATATAGGCCATGAGTGGTTGGAGATGTTTGTCGATGTAAAGTGACAGATTGGCTGTGAGGGAGTTCGTACCTGCTACTATGGGTCTACCGGGAGGTTGTGTGGTGCTTTTGTGCACCTTTGGTAATGTATAGATCACTGGTATGGTAGGTTCCGTGACAGATAGGAATTCTTTTTCAATTGAATTAATGACACCTTTTTCCATATATTTGACCAATAGTTGTTCTAATTTTGTGGTTAGTTTCTTTGTGGGGTCCCCAGGTAACTTTTTGTACGTTTCAGTATCATTTAGCTGTCTTTCGACTTCTTGTTTGTAATCCGTTCTATTAAGAATAACGATCCCCCCTCCCTTATCCGCTGGCTTAATTATGATATTGTTGTTATTTTTAAGTTCCCTAAGTGCCATAGTTTCTTCCTTAGTTAAATTGTTCTTTTTGGATTGATATTTATTAAAATTTCCCTTTTTATTATTATCTATGTTCTTGAGGTCTTCAATAACCATTTTTTCAAAGGTCTCTATGAAGTTCCCTCTTTTAAAGCGGGGAAAGAAAGTAGATGGTTTCTTAAATTCGTTGACTGTTAAATTATCTGCTATTGGTTGATCTTTAAAAATTTTTTTTAAAGTCATTTTTCTGACGAATTTCTGTATATCTATAAATACGTCAAATTCCTTATATCCATTGGTGGGAGCAAATTTTAATCCTTTCTGAAGTAGGGATTCCTCTGCTGGGGATAAATTATGATCACTGAGATTGAATATGATTGTGCTAGGTTCAGTATCATAAATCATGGTCGAGGTTTCAATGGGGAGGGGCTTAGACATAGATTTTAATAATCTTTTCTTCTTCTTATAAGATTGATGTCTAATTGTTTGGTTACCCCCTCTCTTACCTCTTTTTCTATGTGCTAGTGTTTTCTTTTTGATTCCCATCCCTGTTCTAAAAAAGATCCCTCCTTTTCATTTTTTCTAAGTACATCGTACTTATTATGGGTAAGGACCGACCTCCCTCTTGATGGTGAGTGGTGTGTTCTATCTCCTTTGGGTTTATTCCTATAGGGTACCTGATGCCACTCATGATCATATTCCCTCTTGTGATCCCCATAGGATTCTCTATAATAACCATTTCTTCCATAATCTCTATTGTACCTATCATAATCCTCCCTATCATGTCTGTAACTTCTTTCCCAGCTACCCTCTTCTCTCCCGTAGTTATCTCTTCTTCTGTAGTAATCCTCTCTACCATAATTCCTCTGATGGTCTCGATCTAAGTTCCTAGACCTATCTCTGAACATTGAGTTGCGATAAAACACTTCTCTACTGTTACTTCTATTTCGATCCTTCTGATCCTCCCAGTGTCTATCCCTCCATTTTCTATCCCGGGATATCCCTCTGGGATGGTGATAGTCTCTATTTGAACTTTTTTTACGATATTGTAAAAGGTCTCGATTATCCTTGTGGGGGCTTCTTTTTTGATACTGGGATGCATCTTGTTTTCTATATTGATGGGAATGATTTCTCTTCTTTCCTTTATGTAAGTGATTGGAATCCTCCTTTCTTTTATCTTTATCAGAGTTGTGGTTGTTATTGTTATTTTTAACCTTTTTAACTAGAGGGGTGTCTAAAGGTCGACCTTTAGGGTCGGGACTGGACGGTGCATTTAATATTCTCACGGATTTGTTATTACCTCTCTCCTCAGATTCAAATCTTTCTATCCCATCCCTTCTCAATTTCCCTCGTTTTTTTCTGATAATTTCTTCCTCCCTCTTATCTAATTTTACCATAATGGCTCCTTCCATCTCTTTAAAATCCTCTAGTTCTTTAAAAGGTACAACAAGTTCTTTTAATGCATTAATCTGTTCTCCAATGGTCTTTAATTGAGCATTTCTATCTTGTATAATCAGTTTCATGAGGGAAATGGAGCAATTTTTTTAAATTATCCCAATTTCCTGGACTGATGTTGTGGCGACTGAGAAAATCCGCTTCTGTATTTTCTTTGCCCGCAATAAAGATGGCTGTGATGTTGGTAACGTGCTTTTCTGCCCACTGTAGAATGTGCCGCGTTTCTTCCATCATATTCCTGCTTTTTGTGCCACCTTGCTTGTTTATAAACGATACCACCGCCTTGTTGTCCGATTGGATCGTTATATTTCTTTGCTGGAGATGATGTTGAAACGCCTGACATGCCATGTGAACCGCTCTCATCTCCCTTATGTTGGAGTGTAATTGACTGCTCTTTACCGACCAAGTACCCTGGGCATACTCTCGCCCGCAGGTAGCCCCCCAGCCTGAAGAGCTGGCATCTGTTGTTATAATTACTGGTTGAGGCAACTTGAAAATTCTTCCTTTTCTCAATCTTGTCAAGCACAGCCACCATTTGAGATCTTCTTTGGCTTTTGGTGACAGATAAATTCTCTGGCCCAGTCTGTGGCTGTCTCTGTTCCATTGTGATAGAAAACAAGCTTGGAACCTCCTTGTGTGGAATTTTGCCCATTGCATGGTGTTTAATGCTGCGGCCATTAGACCTAGCGTTCGCAAGCACTGTTCCGCTGTCACCCACCTTCTTTTCAGCTGGGGAGATAAAGAGTTTCTTAACTTGCTGATTCTGACCTCTGTTAGAGACATGGACATGTGGTTTGTATCTATTATGACCCCTAGATATGTTATCCTTTTGGTTGGAGTCAAATGGCTTTTTTGCTTGTTGATGATCCAGCCATGTTGTTCCAAGACTTGAATGGTTTTTACAGTGTCTTTGACGACCTGTTCTCGAGAGGTGGCCGTGATTAGGACGTCGTCGAGATATGGCCAAAGGCATATGCCTTCCATTCTGAGTCTGGCCACCAGAACCACCAGCACTTTCGTGAATGTTCTGGGCGAGCTTGCTAGCCCGAATGGCAGGGCTACAAACTGGAAGCTTTCCCCAAATACATGAAACCTGAGATACTTTTGATGAGATTTGTGGATTGGGATGTGAAGGTAGGCGTCCTTTAGATCTATAGTGGTCATCCAAGATTCTGTTTCTAGATCCGGTAGGATAGAGTTGATAGATTCCATCTTGAATGACCTGTTTCTCAGATAACAATTGAGTCTCCGCAGATCTAATATAGTCCGGAATCCCCCTGACACTTTTCTTACCACGAAAAATCTGGAAAAGAACCCCTGACGATCTTCTCCGTGAGGCACCTTCTCCACTGCTCCTTGATGAAGCATCTCTATAAGACTTGATCTCAAGGCTTCTTTCTCCTGAGCCTCCGATGGTACTGGGGAAATGACAAATTCTTCCTTGGGGATGTGTACTAGTTCCAGTTTGTAGCCCGTCTCCACGACTTCCAACACCCATTTGTCTGTAGTGGAGCATCTCCATTGTTGGCTGAAACCTAACAGTCTGCCCCCTACTGCTAGGCTGTCCTGCCTTCTGATGTCATTGGGCAAGGTGACGTAGGGTATTCTTAATGTCTCCTCCACGTTGGGCACGAAAATTGGAGCGTGAAGTTGCCCACTGACCTCTTCTATACCCCCGTCCCGGCCTGTAGGCTCTTGCTTCTCTTGCTTCTTGTGTGTTAGACTTAAAAGGCCTTGCTGTATAGCTCTTCCTTTGTGTTCGATCTGACGGCAGCCACTGCGATTTTCCTCCAGATGATTTGGAGATTAACTCATCCAATTTCTGTCCGAATAAATATTCACCCTGGAAGGGAAGCGAGAGTAATTTACTTTTAGATTGCGTATCCGCATTCCAAGGCTTCAACCAGAGGGCTCTTCTGGTCACCGCTGTCGAGGCTGTAGCCCTAGACGTTAATTTTACAGAATCTAATGAAGCCTCACAAAGGAACTCAATTGCAAGTTGAATGTCTTGTACAGACTTTAATAGGTCTGATCTTTTTACACCATCAAGAATATCCGCTTCTAGGGAATGACACCATCCCCTCATTACCCTGGAGGTGATAGCTGTGGCTGCCGCCGGCTTTAGGGCTGCTCCTAGTATGGAATGCTGCTTCTTTAGCCCAATCTCGATCCTTTTATCCATTGGATCCTTGAATATGTTCACGTCCTCCAACGGTAAGGTTGTTCTTTTCGATAGTCTGGACACAGCTGCGTCAATTTTCGGGATTTCTTCCCACTTTTTTACTTCCTCCGCTGAAAAGGGGTACATCTTGTTCATGCGAGCCGGAACAGCTACCCTCTTTTCTGGATGTCTCCATTCATCCGCTATGATGTCTTTGAGAGGTTGAAACAGTGGAAAGACTTTAACTTTTTTACGAGAGTCCTTAAACAACAATTCATGCAATTTTAACTGTTCTTGCGATTCTTCTATCTCTAATGATTTGTTAATTAGGCGAATAAGGTTGGTAACCAATTCTGGATTAAATTCCTCTTCTTTGTGTGACTCCTCGGATTCAGGTTCTGAAAAATCCGATTTTTCAAAAAAACATTCTGGCAACTCCCCCTCTGAAAGATCCGAATGCTCACTTGGAGCGGGCCGTGACCTTTTCAGAGAAAACTGTTTGAGATCTTCCTTAGTAAGAAAAGTCTCTGACATAGCCGATTTCATAGCCGTAATGAGCTGATTTAAACAAGGAGTAGACAGCAATTGGTCCTGTGGTTTGCATTTCTCACAGACCGTACTCTTAGAATTATCCGGGAGCGAGGAGTCACACATAGTGCATTTTGATAAATGTTGCTTTTTATGTTTTGCTTTAAGGGCTCTGCTTGAGTCAGACCTATAATACAATAGTGCTACACTAACTATCTTCATAAACAATAAGACAAAAAAATAAATGAATATCACAAGAAAATTAAATAATTAATAAAATAAAAATTACAAATAAAATACAAAAAAAAAATAAATAAAAAATAAAAAATACAAGTAAACACTGCTGCAGGACAAGAGAGCTCACCCAGACTTGCTAGTATGTGCCGTTTTCTCCTCCATGGCTGTAGACATGCTTGCACCGCAGAGCTGCCACAGACCATTCACCACTGCACTTTTAAATCCCGCGCTCCCAGGCGCCGCCGGTGTGCTTCCGGCTCGCTTGAATGACGTCAGCCCGCTTTACCGACGGATGAACCCGGGCTTCAGACGCAGCTTCCTGGCCGCAATAGACGTCGCGTCCTGGTGCTCTCTGCACGTGGAGCACTTCCGGACGCCTATACAAGCGATGTGGTTTTTCCTCAGCAACGGCCCCACGGAGACCGCAACAGGTGAGTCTCTTTCTGCAGCAACGTCCTGCCTGTAAGCCCGCAGGAAAGAAAAAAAAGACACGGGAGGCAGAGGAAGTTACGTATTTATTGTTACATGCCGTTAATACGGCAGGCCTGCGCTGCTCTGGGCTCCCCTCTCCTTGCTCAGTTACTTACCCCGCTTCTGGCGCCGGCTGCCCGCTCTCCTGATGCATGGTCCGTGGTCGCGTCTGCCATCTTCCTTCGCATACCGTCACGGGGGCGTGACGGTATGCAAATTAGCCATGCGCTACAGCGCAAGGCAGGCCGTCCTTTCCCTATGTGTTAGCGTGCTCCACGTTCCCCCTGCGTCCTGGCCGTTGCCAGGACAACTCCAATCAGACCCTTCCATTTCTTCACCAGCCTATGGGGATTTAGGAGCCTCTATTTAAGCGCCAGCTGCCCTGTCTCCCATGCCGGTTATAGCTCCAGCTTGTCTGTCTTGCCTGCTCTTTTTCTGTCTCTTGTTCTTCTTGCTTCTTTGCCTTGCTTCTATTTCATCGATTACTGAGTGCCCTCATATCCTCTTTATCCCTTAGTGTTTCTCTGTCCTTTGCCGTCCCTAGCTCCCCTTTGTTATTACCTTTGTGGATTGTTTGTGTGTGAGTTTGCTGTGTGATTGCCCTGGTCTGTCTTGTCTGTCTGTGTCTGTTAGCGGCTTGCCGCCCCCCTGTTCGTTCCGTGTTCTCCTGTCTCGCCCCCTCTGGGGAGTGTGCTCCCACCTGAGGTGAGTCTCTACTCACCTACCATCTCCGTTTCTAGGCTGCTGGTAGCTGCGGTCGTCCTCCTGCCTAAACTCACGACATACCGCTACGGGGGCTGCAACCTCCGGGGCCTGCAGCCCAGACTATCCCCACCATCAGGGGCTCTAGTAACACCAGACCAGTGGTATAGTCGTAACAGAAAACTGTTGAATTTGATTACTTATCATGCAGGAAAAATCATTTTCTTTTGCACACAGATACTAACCAGCCTCACCTTTAAACTGTTATTTAGACTTGTGCTACAAACATCAAATCTCAACTCTAATATGGTTTCCAGTATGAAATTTGCCTCCTCTGCAATTCAATGTGGTAACTTTTACCTGTCTTATTTTTTTATTCTTACAATGTCATACAGTGAGACAAAGTTTTGGATTTATATGCAAGTGCTGGGCTACAATATCTAAATAACATTTTACCACACATACAGCTGGACTTCCAAAAGTCAGGGGCTACCTTAAGTATCCTGACATAAGCATGCAAAAATTTGCAGAAGAACAGAAGTCTGCCACATGAGAACTCAACTCAGGCCCTTTCCACAAAAATGCGAGTGACACATACTTAATAATGAACACGTCAAATGTCCTTTTTCATTTAAAAAATATTAAATATAAATATAAAATAAATTAGCTTTCATTTTGTAATAAATCACTGAGTTCAATGAAATTCTCTTGCCTTAGATGTTGTGCTTTCTTTCTGGCCAGGAACAATGTAATAAGACTAGAAGCTGCTGTCTACTTGCAGAAGCTGTGGAATATCACTTGTAATCATGGGAGAACATGACATGGGATAACCAGTGCCAAAGCTAGGTCTCTGGTCACCCTAGGGGAAGTTGGACCTGTCACCCACCCCCACAGTCCCCCTATATAACACCCCTTGTATATATCATGCTGTCCCTCCATATAACACCCCCTGTATATCACACAGTCCTTCCATATAGTGTCAATGTGCAGGAAGTTACTGAAATGATTATAAACACAGGGATACTGATAGTAAGAGCCAGTAACAACGCTTCACCTCCTTCCAATCCCACCTCAACCGCCTCCAGCTCCAGAATGATCCTACAGCCAATGTTGCCTCCTCTTTGTCCTTGGCACCCATTAAAAGTAAGCAGGGCTTTCGATAGTGGGGGCCCACTGGGGATTTCTCAATCTGGCCAGTTCCATGCTGTTCGACCCTTTGGGGCACCTTATAAATAAACATTATTATTATAATTATTAGCAACAACAATCCAAACAAGAAGAAAGGACAAGAAAATAAAAGAAACCTCCCAAAAATGTAAAAATAATAAGAATGACTCTGCCTCTTTCTTCCTAACACCTAGCTTTTCTACAATCCACAAATATAAAATGTTAGTGCACACTACAGTTTCAAGCCATTGCAAAGGAAAGAAAACATTTCAACCCTTTTGCAAAATCTGGCTCTTAAGCTGGCCACACACTAGAGCGATTATCGGGCCGATTTTCAAATTATCTGTGATTTGACGAATTATCGCTGTAGTGTGTGTTGCAGATTTTTTCCCGAAAAGCACGATAATCTTCCCAAAATGGCCACCAGCAGATAATCGCATCTTTTGGAATTCCTGAATGATTATCGTTTATCGTTAGCAAAGTATTGCAGTGTGTGGGCATTTCAGATAAACGTACAAGATTTCAAACGATTTTTGATTCTTTCTGTTCTTTCCCCACCTTTGTAGGGTGTGTCTATGTAGATGTACACAACGTCCTTCCTGTTTATTACACCTGATACACATTCAGCAGACCTGTACTTGCAATTGTCGTCATATAATTATAGATTAAAAGAACATATTTTTCCACAAATTTACTTTATGGAACCGAACATGGAAACAACATGCATAGACTTTTGAATTTCACATGAATTTTCTTATCGAGTGCGTTAAAGATCAAGATGTCTATTTGCTTTATGGATAAATAAAGCTAGTGGATATGAATGGCAGCGGTGGATTTGCTATGTTGCCATGTAATTTAAAATGGAATTATCAATGTGGACATGCAAGATATATAATATGGTTTCCAATTCAGGGTGCATGGTGCAAAACAAAGGCTGTTCACGAACGGACAATAATAGCAATGCTGTTCACAGGAAATGACAATTATTTTACATCCTGTTCTCACATGACTCCTGAAATGTTGCTGTCAATTACCCTCTGAACTGCCTTTTAAGCAAAACTTGTGCAGATTATCGCATAGTCTGTGGGCGTAAAAGATTTTATGCACACCGAAAAAAGTACTGAAAAATCGGCCCTTTTATTTATTTTTTTCTCTGCCAGATAATCGCATAGTATATGGCACCGAAAGCGTTACCTCTCACTAGAGGCAAAATTGGTACAATTATCGAGAACTTCACTCTGTGACGATAATCGCTCTGGTGTGTGGCCAGCTTAAATAGCCTCTCACTAAACTCAAGATAAAAACAGAATTCTGTGGCAAAGTCCCTTTTAAATTGTATCCCATAACAATGCCTGTGAACAGATAAAAACCTTGAATCATTTTTTCGTAATAAATGTAGTAAATGTTTCTGGTAATTTAACACATACAACAAGGTGAGTTCTGTTGAAAACATTAGCAATTGATTACCATAAAAAGAAACTAAGGACTGTGTATAGACTTCTGTACAACAGTTGATTTACTATATGCAAGCTGTTGCACTGTGCATGCCCAGAACACTGGGCTACATACAGAATGCTGGATATACATAAGTTGATTCCATATGTCCTGCAGTTCCGTAAGTATGATGGGCCAGAAATCCGTGTGTATTTTATATGCATGGTTGGCTGGCCTTCATATTTAAATTGTACAGTAAGGGCTGGTTCTAGCTCTGATGTGCGATTATCGTGTCCACACATTAAAACTTCTGTGTAGACAAGACAATGTAGGATTCTGTACACGTAAGTGTCCAGAACTCCATATGGAAGTGGGAGAGTGCCCTTTCCACTTATGTATGGAACTTACTGGCAGCCGAATGTATATAAAAGTCTGGATCTGGCCCTCCATTACTAAAAACAATTTGGGTAAGAACTTGCCTCATATTGCCTTAAAGCTCTGCCCATAGTGTTACTATTACAAATCTTGAAATCATAAAAAACTAGCAAATATTTAATATTTATTCCTTCTTTGTCGTGTCAGCAAAGACAAAATAAGTTTTAATTAGTATGCAAGAATGTTTTCAAAGCTTTGATGTTAGGTAGGCCTATTCCAATAACATATCATTTGAAACGATGACTACAGCATGCTTACAAATTATTTTACCACTCACAATTCTTTTTCCATTCATAGATTGTTGGAAAATACGTTGATGCTGCTTTTTATCAGTGTGAAGCTAAACTCACCCTTAATTAGCACAGATCCTCTTTTATCCAAGACACTACAAAGAAGGAATTGCTACACCGAATTGTAACAAATTGCTCTGACATTTTTGGTAATAGCACACTAGTTTCTCTAATCCTTTTATTGAAGTAAAAGTGTTACCTGAGCCTTTGAAATATTGACAAATGGAAAAGAAATCAAACCTTTAGAGAATATTCCGTTGTAAATGAGGCAATGTGGTATGAAATAGATTGAGGATATTTGCTCTCTGAATACAAAATAAAAGCTTCACATGTTTTTTATTATAAATATTTTAGATTCTAAGATTTGAAGAATGCATACGTTTGCTTTAATAAATTACACACTGCTATATCTATCTATCTATCTATCTATCTATCTATCTATCTATCTATCTATCTATCTATCTCTCTAGTCTTTTGTGTCTCTGGGCCTGATCCTGAATCCTCGGACGGCGGGTGTAAGCGTAAGATCGGCTTTGCAGCCGATCTGCGCATGCGCCGGGCAGATGTTGCCCGGCGTTGCTATGGCAATGCCCAATCATGGATCGGGCGTCCGTAGCAGCGCAGTAGGGACGCTGGAGGAGACGTCCCCCAGCGTCCCTATGTTCTGCTTAGTGTAGGTGGGCGGGGGTACATAGTTAAATGAGGGTG
>WWET01004648.1:0-31250 GCA_011038615.1 Limnodynastes dumerilii | reverse complement strand
CCTTCCTTACGCCGGCTGAAGTTAGGGTAGCCTTCAGCCTGCGTAAGGAAGGGGCCATACGCCCGCACAGGGGGAGTGCCAGGGTAAGTGAACGCCGATACGCTGTGCTTTACTAAGCACAGCGCATTGGCGTAGGTCTGGATCAGGCCCTCTGTCTCTCCAAGGACCGAATGCTGATTTATGTATGATTGTATGCACATGTCTATTAATATGGAATGGACTTATGTGTGTGCAATCCTATGATCCTTGCGTGCAAGGGTAATACACTTTTCTCCCACACATGGACTTTTGTGCCTCTAACTTAAATCACGTAAAATGGGGCGGGTGTGTAATGGAGAATCACAGGTAAGGGCTTAGGCAAACCAAGCTCTCACTGTACAATCTGCATAGATTACCCTGCCTACCGTGCACACATCAGGCACACATCAGGTATGCACAGTGGACAGTCATGCCACGTCGTCAGAGACAGTTTGCTGGACAAGATGCAGCATCTATCATTCTGCATTCCGTGCGTAATGGGCCTCCGTACGCATGAGCAGGACGCCCAGTCAGGGTACTTATGCATGTGTCATGTGTAAGTAACTGACTGTTAGTAAATATGGATGCAGCCCTATTTTATCAGTTACTGAAGGCAGCACTTGTCTCTCTTTTTTATTTTACTTTTGTAATCCTTATTAATTTTTAGTAAATACAGCTGTATCATTATATTATTATAACTATTACAATACAAACCATGAAAACTTGGGACCCCTGAATGAACAGAATATATCAACGATCTGTAACATACAAAAACAAGGCTGTACAGTGTCTTAGAATATTAAGCGCAGTTCACGTAATGCATAGAAATAGAATTGGATTTACTAGAGTTAAGTTTTATCTGGGAAATAAGAAATGTGTGAAAATGAAATTTTAGATAGAAATCAGTGAAGTACAGGTAATGCAACCCTTGAGTAATGGAAAAGTAATTTTTAAAATATATTTGAAGAGAGGGGGCTGCAAAATGTCCTTATTCTTCTCATCCATAAAGAAGCAGAGAAGACATTAGCAGTCTGAAAGATGCAGGAATTTTCTCTAACACATTACAAGTGGCAAGTTAAACTTTCACGAATAAGCTATGATGTGTTCAGAGAAAACACAAATATAGCAAAACTTTGTTAAACTTCAAATACAAGTTATATAATGTATTTTCATTCTGTTGCCAGTCACTTTCAACATGATAAAGTTACACGTAAAGGCTGTTTTTTATATTTTATATGTAGGTAAAAAAATAAGTATGGCAGTTACGCTACCAGGCACCTACCTTAACATTCACACCCCATCCCCACGTAAAATGGAGGCGGTGTGGAAATATGAATTGTATGTAAGGGCTGAAGCCAACCTTACTGTGCAATTACCATCCCTCCCCTGTCCACAGAGCTTCCGCTTCCTGCTGTGTCCCCCCTCCATTGTAACACATACCAGGACAGATTAAGTATCCAAAGCTTGTAGCCACATTGCACTACTTTTTAGTATACTATGTTATTCATATTCATTTTGCAAAAAGCAGCCCATTGCTCTGCATGACAATATTTTGCTTAAGCACATTTAATAAGCTTCAAAAATGTTTAAGTAAAATAAAGGGCAGAAATTTTAGATACAAACATTTTCAAATACATGATAAATTGCTTGTCACTTTCAAGGCTTTTGTGCTAAGGTTCTCCTAAGTCTTCAATGAGAGTCTTAGGGCCAGATTTTCTAAGCTGCGAGAAAGGAAAAGTGGAGACATTTTCTAGTTTGTAATAGGAAAGTGAGAGCTAAAATCTGATTGGTTGCTCTAGGCAACATCTCCAGTTTTCCTTGCCCATAGCTTAGTAAATCGGGCCCTTAATGTTGGGTCATAATTTTTCTTTCAAATTTTTTCCCTTTGTTTCCAAGACAATAAAATGTGACTGTGTAGTATGTTGCATTACACCCCGTTTATCTACTTATTTATGTACACATGTCACAAATTAGACCCAGGCCTGGGATTCTGGTACCTTTCATATCACCACCAAACCCGAGTTGTTGGAGCCTTGACCCGGGTCTAAGGCCAACAACCCAGATTTTTTGTGGTGATGTCAAAATGGTATTAGTTTTCACTGTCTCGATCTGTGTGTATAAATACTGCACTCTCTTTTCTGTTCTCTTTCTTTGTTTCCTTTTTCCTTGAGTTTAGTTTGTAAACATTGATCTGCCTTCAGACTATCAGTTGGTGTCTCTGTATCAGCAGTCTTTATATGTCTGTATTTCTCTCATACGAGATCTCTGTCTCACGCCTTCCATCCTTTGCTCTCTCTCCTCTCTCTCTGAATCTCTCACTTGTCAGTTACTTCTCCCTAACCCCTGTAACTGCCATCTCCCTCTAGTACATGTCCTCCTACTCCTCTTATGCATTCACAGTTCTATGGCACACTGTATACTGCAACTCTGCATACCAGCAGTAACACCCAGTCCCTGTATAAAAAAAGGGGCTACATTTCATTTAAAGAGTCAAATATTTTATTTATGACAAGGTACAACAGAAGATAATGGGATCACACTCCTATTAAATTACATACAAAAAAACATATTAGACTGGATCCAGATGTATGTGCAAAGTCCGTACGTTCAAAGCATAGAAGCTGCAACATACTCTCCAACATGACCCATTCCATTAGGTACAAAATACTCTGCTCCACAGTTTCCAACTGTCAGTTACTATGGTCACCAACTTTGTTAATGAGAAAAATAGTTTTATAAATATCAGTTCATTCATTTAAACCAAGTGAGTGACAGTTAAAAGCTCAGGTGCAGAGTATATTGTACCTAATGGAAAGGGTCATGTTGAAGGTACAAACGTAAGGACTTAAGGTATGTCTTAAGGACGTAAGGTAGTGTAGATTAGTACACTTGTCACGAGTTACGAGAACAGCTCCCTACCTTCAGTATTCCGCACCGATAGCCTTCCGCGCGGAATACTGGATTATGCTTACTGTCAGAGGCGTCAGAACGGAGGGGGGCACAGTGCCCCCCCCCCCAAAAAATTGATGGGGGCGCCATGGTCTGCGGCGGGGGAGCACCTGTCAGTGTCTAGAGCTGGCGCTCCCCGCTCACCACTATGCACATTTCAATGCTCTTGGTCCCACCCCTTGTTACCCAGGGACTCCAGCTTCCATCATGGCGCTGACGTGACTGTCATGTCAGCGTGTTTACTGCAGAGACAGCGCGCCGTGGAGGAGAGGAAACGATGAAGAAGGATGACACAAGTAAGACTTGTATAAAGAAATATTTTTATAAATTGGCAAAGGTTCACAAAGTATGGATAGTGGCACAGAAATAGGGGGAAAATAATGGGTAGCTGCTGTCGGCGCTGAGTTCAAACCCAAGCGTCAAATGACTAGTCGTTCAATACCTTATTGGAGCTCCAGAGAGTGAGAAACACGACAGAGTGGGTGTTTACAATGCTCTGATTTATTATTGGATATCACCATCCTTTATACCATAATTTGGGCTTAGAAAAACAAGAAAAGTGCAGAATCAACAGATACAGAGTGATACGTCATTTACAGCAAGTCGAAGCCATTTACCATAATTCCTGTTCTACTATTTATTAATAAATCTGGTTTCTACATATCCTGTGTCTGGGTCAAAAAGGCAACTTCCTCATTAGCTAAGATATATCAACAAAAAAATACATTTGAACAAATATTGAACATTAACCAAACACCTGCCAATTTCCAGTAAATACTTATACCTTACTAAGTTTCTGCTATAAAGGTCTTCAGGCCTAGTCCCACTCTATCAGTCCCCCTTTTTGTTCAAATTATCTAACCCTACCTAGACAGGAAACAATACCCTGTGATAGGTCCCTACCTTTACCATATAGAATACCCTAAAGGAAGCATATGGTAGGAGAAGTTTCCCTTCGGGGCCTAAGTATTGTATCCTCTGTGCTAAAGAAAGGAAAACAACAAACACCTCGGGAAAGGGAGAGAGTAAGACCTGCATAACCTGAGCAAGCTAGTATCTCTAAATTTTGCATTATCTACCCAATCAACAAAAGCCTAGACAATGGAACATTTACCTGAAATGCAAAGAAGTACAAACTCGCTACGTAAGATGAGGAAGTAAAATCAAAACTTGCAAAGCTAATCAGCATAAATCGATAGTGAGTGCATCAGTACCATGACAATTTTGAAAAATCAAGGTGCAGATGGACCCACTGAAACATCTACCCATGGGTAAAAAGTCAGAACGCAGAACGCATAGAACGTAGAACACATAATTGCAGGTGATGCAGTGGTTGAGTCCAAAGGGCTGTGCGGTATTGCAGTGAAGGCAAAATGGTGTTGCGGGTTTGTAGACATCAGGCAGTGACTGCATAGATGTATAGACAGATTCCTCCTGATTTATCATTGACAGGGCTATTGCAACTGGAGTAGAATCCACTTTACCTTAGGAAGAGAAACATTCACTTTTGAGACATCTTCTTATCAGACACAGAACAATCTTAATCAAGATATACAGTATGAGCAGTAATGCAAGTCCCTGCACAATCATGAGCAGGATACTGTTAAGTGCCGCTATTTGCACTTACCTTTTTCTGCTCCTCCGGCGCCATCTTCTCTGGGCCCGACGCTCTCCCACTGCATGTTGTCACGTGAACGGACGGCATGCAAATTAGACATGTGCCCGCTCTCTCCTCAGCCTCCCGGCGCGCAGTCCTGCAGTGCGTTCTGGTTACCTAGCAACCAGAATGCTACGTCCTTCTGTCCTGCGCCGCAGCATTGCGATTAGCCCAATCTCCCTCTTACCTGTAATACTAGCGCCCAAGTGCTGCTGGAGGCTGGTCCTGGTTCTGCTTCTTCATTGGCCAGCCTCCCCTGTAAATAGACCTGCGGGCACAGCAGTTTCCCGCCGGTTATAGCATCTGCTGCCCCGTGCTTCTGTACTTCTCTCCTCTATTATCTTCTTATTGTTCTTTCGCTTACTTGAGTGCCCCATCGTTGTCCTTCCTGGTTCCTGCTTGTTATCCACTCGTGTCAGCCTCCTTATCTGCTCCTTACTGTTTATCTCCTTTGTATTAACCTGTTCCTCTCCTGACTGCCTGTCTGTGTTATCCCTTAGGGGATTCTCCTCTAGTGTGAGTGCAGTGTGAATCTCCCTGTCAGTCTTGTGAGTCAGTCCAGTCTGGTATTCCTAGTTTGTCCGTTCGGTGTTAATTGTTGTTTGTCAAGTACAGTTCCTTCTGTTACTACTTCACCCACTTACCTGCTTCCTCTCGTCCATTCCCTCTTGGCCCCATTTCCTCCTCCAGGTTACCTCTAAGGTGTGTATCCTGAAGAAGTCCTACCAGCTCCAGTCTATCCCCACCTTCAGGGGCTCTGGCGAATACTCAGACGGACGCAGGCTCTACATATTGGTGAGTGACCCGCTTCCTCTCTCTCTCTCTTGTCTTAGGTCACCCCGGTACTTAGCCAAGGTAATCCCGGGGTACCATAAATACCCGGACACCCAGTGGTGTCCTAACATTATAACCGGCCCGATTTTCCTCACCATGGACACGTCCGCCACGGATGCCATTAATGCCTTGATTGCCCAAATGTCGCACCTCACTCAGGTGGTACAGACCCTTACGACGCAAGTCAAGTCGCAAGAAGATGCAATCACTAACCTGCGGGGCAGCCAAGCCCTAGCACCCGCACCGCCGCCAGCCGCTGCTTCGGATGTAAAAGTTCCTGTGCCTGACAGATTCTCTGGGGAGTGTGCTAAGTTCCAACAATTTAAGAATAGCTGTCTTCTTTATTTTCAGCTCAGACCTAATGCTTCAGGGAACGAGCGACAACGTGTTGGACTGGTAATATCTCTCCTTCAAGGTCATCCTCAAACATGGGCTTTCAGTCTTCCTTCGGAACATCCTGCCCGACAGACTGCCGACTCCTTTTTTGAGCACTTGGGTCTCATCTACGATGACCCAGACCGCACGGCAACCGCCGAAGCTAAGATCAGGGCTATCCGCCAGTGCCGCTGAAGACCCACGGCTGAAGAATACGCTACGGAGTTCCGTTGCTGGGCTACTGACTGCCAATGGAATGACCCAGACCTCCGTAGCCAGTTCAAGACAGGCTTGTCGGAACAACTAAAGGACGCCCTAGTTCAATTTCTTGCTCCTGGTTCCTTGGAGGATCTTATGTTACTGGCAATCAAGACGGATCGACGTGAGAGGCGAACCGAAAGGGAATCTGTCGCCAGCATTGCTCCTGTCTACACTCCTTCTCCTGTTTCCATGGAAGATGAGCCTATGCAGCTAGGTTCGTTCAGACTTTTCCGTCATGGGTCTCTGCCTTTATTGTGGAGGACGCGGACATAAGGTGGATCAGTGTTCCAACAAGATTCCGCCGACGGGAAATGCTTAAACCAGGCGGATATGAAAGGGGTCCGCCTGGGAAGTCATCTAGTCTCTTCCCAAAACTCTCTAATTATTCCCACTCATTTAGTAGTAGGAACTCGCAGGCTGGAATTATCAGCGTTTATTGATAGCGGAGCGTCTGGCAACTTTCTAGACTCCACTGTGGCTCTGAAGATGGGACTTGTTCCTAGGGAACTGCCCGCGCCAATTGTGGCATGCGGACTGGACGGCCAACCCTTGTCAGGAGGTCGAATTACCCAAGTCACTGAACCCATACAGCTCACGATAGGTATCTGCCACTCTTAAACTTTGGAATTTCTCTTGATTAGCTGCCCGTCTGCTCCACTCATTCTGGGACATCCTTGGCTGGCTCTTCACAACCCTCGAATTGACTGGACTAAGGGTGACATTACCCATTGGGGAGAAACATGTTCTTCATCTTGTCTAGCAGTACCCATCCATAGTACCATCTTGACTACTCCTCAAATACCTGCACAATATGCTGCTTATTGTTATTCTTCTCGACTACAAGATGACTGGGCATCCAATTTACCATGGGCAGAATTCTCCTACAATAACTCTATTCATCCTCACAGATCATATGACTGTGCCATTGACTTGGTACCTGGGGCTAAATTTCCACGGGGTCGTCTGTTCTCTCTATCCCGTCCAGAGACAGAAGCCGTGGACGAATACGTCAAAGACAGTCTGACTAAAGGCTTCATTCGTCCATCCAAGTCACCTCTCGGCGCAGGATTTTTCTTTGTTCAGAAGAAAGATGGGTCATTACGACCATGTATTGATTACAGAGGTCTCAACAAGATCACCATACGCAATTCTTATCCACTTCCTCTCATTTCAGACCTCTTTGATCAGCTTAAAGGAGCTACTATATACACCAAAATTGATCTGAGAGGTGCCTACAATCTGATCAGAATAAGGGAGGGGGATGAATGGAAGACGGCCTTTAACACCCACTCAGGCCATTATGAATACCTAGTGATGCCCTTCGGCCTCTGCAACGCCCCTGCCGTGTTCCAAGATTTCATCAACGACATCCTTAGGGACTTTCTGGGCAGGTTCGTGGTGGTATATTTAGACGACATCCTCGTTTACTCCCCCTCCCTAGAACTACATAGAGCTCAAGTGGGTCAAGTTCTATCTTGCCTTTGAGAAAATTCACTATTTGCCAAACTTGAAAAATGTGAGTTTTAAGTGACTGAAGTTATCTTTCTTGGATACATCATTTCTCCCAATGGTTTCAGGATGGACCCAGCCAAGGTCAAAGCCATCCTGGATTGGGTACAACCCTCCGACCTTAAGGCCCTACAGCTGTTCCAGGGGTTTTCGAATTATTATAGGCGCTTTGTGAGAAGCTTCTCTATTCTGATGGCTCTTATATCGGACCTTTGTAAAAAAAGGAGCAGACCCCAAGAACTGTGACCGACCGGCAGTTGAAGCCTTCAAAAGTCTCAAGAAAGCCTTCACTTCAGCTCCCATCCTGAGACATCCTAGACCAGAATTGGCTTTTGTGGTCGAAGTCGACGCCTTTGACATCGGAGTGGGCGCTGTCCTTTCTCAGGAAGATCCCTCCGACTCTAGACTACATCCATGTGCTTTTTTTTCTAAAAAAATTTCAAGTGCTGAAAGAAATTATGACGTGGGAAATAGAGAGCTTTTGGCCATTAAACTGGCTTTCGAAGAATGGAGGCATTGGCTGGAAGGAGCGACCCACAAAATTACGGTATTAACCGATCACAAGAATTTAGCATTCATCGAGTCAGCTAAAAGACTGAACCCAAGGCAGGCCAGATGGGCCTTATTCTTTACTCATTTTCCACTTTTCTATTACCTACAGACCAGGATCATTGAATAACAAAGCGGATGCTCTCTCGCGCTCCTTTCTTCAGGAACATGCATCTTCTTCTCCTCCTCTATCCATTGTACCACACACCTCCATCATTGCTGGCCTCATACAAGATTTAATGTGCCAATTACAACAAGTACAAGAGCAAGCCCCTCCTCAAAAACCCACCCATCGACTCTTTGTTCCCTCTCATCTCAGGAAATCAGTCATTTCAGAATGTCACACCAACAGATCAGCGGGACATCCAGGAGTAAGTAAAACTCTGGAACTTCTTTCTAGGGCTGTTTAGTGGCCTTCCATGCTTTCAGACATTGAAGAATTTGTCGCTTCCTGTTCTGTATGTGCTATCAACAAAACCCCGAGGTCAGCACCTATCGGTACTCTTTTGCCTTTGTCCATCCCTAAACGCCCGTGGACCAACCTTTCCATGGACTTTATTACGGACCTTCCTACTTCCAATGAGTGTACTACCATTTGGGTCGTCATTGACCGTTTTAGCAAAATGGCTCATTTTATACCATTACAAGGATTACCATGTGCCAAAACTTTGGCTAATCTTTTTATTCAACACATCTTCCGTCTCCATGGATATCAATGATATCATGTCCGATCGAGGCTCTCAATTTGTGGCATTATTCTGGAGATCTTTTTGTAAAATGCTCGGGATCAACATCAGTCTTTCATCAGGGTACCATCCCCAAAGCAACGGACAGACTGAGCGGGTCAACCAGGTGTTAGAACAGTATCTTTGTTGTTATTCTTCTCGACTACAAGATGACTGGGCATCCACTTTACCATGGGCGGAATTCTCCTACAATAACTCTATTCATTCTGCCACCAGAACTTCCCCTTTTTTTGCGTCTACGGTTTTCATCCCCGGGCAGGTTCCCTTCTTCTGGACAACACGTCTTCTTGCCCTGAAATTCGAGAAACTGCAAAAAATGTTAAATCCACATGGGAAAAAGTCAGGTCTTCTCTGTGTCAAACGGTTCTGCGGACTAAAAATAGGGTGGACCGACGCAGACTCAAATGCCAATTCCAGGTGGGGGACAAGGTGTGGCTCTCTACCAAGAATCTCCGTATTCCTCAACAATCTAAGAAATTAGGGCCACGCTTTATTGGTCCTTTCCTGATCACTCAGAAAGTCAATCCTGTAGCCTTTAAATTGAAACTTCCGAACAGACTCAAAGTTCATAACACTTTTCACTCTTCATTACTGAAGCCTTTTCGAACCTCAAAAAAATTCCCTGGGCTCTCCAACTCATGACCTGCTCCGATACTCATCAATGGTCAGGAAGAGTTTCTAGTCGAGTCCATCCTCGACTCCAAAAGAATTCGGGGATGTCTTTTTTATCTCATCCACTGGAAGGGCTATGGCCCAGAAGAGAGGGAATGGGTTCTTAACAAAGATGTTCATGCACAAAACCTCATTAAAAAATTTCACAAGAAATTTCTGCAGAAACCTGCTCCTAGGGGCTCCTTGGCCCCTCGTCAAGGGGGGTACTGTTAAGTGCAGCTATTTGCACTTACCTTTTTCTGCTCCTCTGGCGCCATCTTCTCTGGGCCCGACGCTCTCCCACTGCATGCCGTCACGTGAACGGACGGCATGCAAATTAGCCATGTGCCCGCTCTCTCCTCAGCCTCCCGGCGCGCAGTCCTGCAGTGCGTTCTGGTTTCCTAGCAACCAGAACGGTACGTCCTTCTGTCCTGCGCCGCAGCATTGAGATTGGCCAATCTCCCTCTTACCTGTAATACTAGCGCCCAAGTGCTGCTGGAGGCTGGTCCTGGTTTTGCTTCTTCATTGGCCAGCCTCCCCTGTAAATAGACCTGCGGGCACAGCAGTTTCCCGCCGGTTATAGCGTCTGCTGCCCCGTGCTTCTGTACTTCTCTCCTCTCTTATCTTCTTATTGTTCTTTCGCTTACTTGAGTGCCCCATCGTTGTCCTTCCTGGTTCCTGCTTGTTATCCACTCGTGTCAGCCTCCTTATCTGCTCCTTACTATTTATCCCCTTTGTATCAACCTGTTCCTCTCCTGACTGCCTGTCTGTGTTATCCCTTAGGGGATTCTCCTCTAGTGTGAGTGCAGTGTGAATCTCCCAGTCAGTCTTGTGAGTCAGTCCACTCTGGTATTCCTAGTTTGTCCGTTCGGTGTTAATTGTTGTTTGTCAAGTACAGTTCCTTCTGTTACTGCTTCACCCACTTACCTGCTTCCTCTCGTCCATTCCCTCTTGGCCCCATTTCCTCCTCCGGGTTACCTCTAAGGTGTGTATCCTGAAGAAGTCCTACCAGCTCCAGTCTATCCCCACCTTCAGGGGCTCTGGCGAATACTCAGACGGACGCAGGCTCTACATATTGGTGAGTGACCCGCTTCCTCTCTCTCTTGTCTTAGGTCACCCCGGTGCTTAGCCAAGGTAATCCCGGGGTACCATAAATACCCGGACACCCAGTGGTGTCCTAACAGATACTAGCAGGATACTAGCCACCTAGTGATCCAAACCAACTGGAATGGTTGAGCCAGTTAAAGGCTCCCCACCACTTATCCTTAGCATCATGGGATCCATGGATGCATGAGGACAAGTTAGCTTTGAGAGTGTGGATGTCTTCTAGGTGTGCTTTAATGACTGCTTCTGGGTCATCAGTATCATTAGGAAAGAAAGTGCAACACTGCACTCCAAACTTATCCTGTAGCATAATGCAATATCCTCCTGACTTGTGCTGCAAGATAATCAAGCACCATGCGAAGCTGCATGAGTTCCCTTTTTATCATCTTTAGTTCTGTACCAACATATCTAAATGTTTGATCATATATGTCAGAAATTTTGTCCATCAAGTTACCCAAATCCCTGATGAGGTGATAATTATTGTTAATCCCTCTTATGACATGAGTACCACACTCTGTATCCCCTCTCCATTGAGGCATCAATGCTTTAGGAGCCTTCCGGGCAACTACTCTTTTTGCTCTGTAGCTGAGTTGGTCTGTGAGTGTTTTTTAAACTCTGTGTGTGTTTGCTCAAAAGTGTAGGGCAAAAGTCTGGCTAGGGTGCAACTACCATAGGCTCCAAACGGGAGCCACTTGAAGGCCAGCTTACCACATACCACATAAATTCCATCAGGCAGTTCACAGGGAATGTTAGTCATGATAGTGGCTAAAGTGGAAAATATATCAGCGGTGCTAAGAGTGTGATTCCATGTCCACACATCTTTTAACCACTGAGACCGGTGTGTCAGCAACCTATCCCACTCACTAGCATTTGGCTGCACCTGTACCTGGAGAGAGGTGCAGGTATCCCAGAGGTGGAGCTCATGTGGATAATCACATCCAGTGTTTGTGGGAATCTTAGCAAACTGCGTAGTAAAGTTTACATGTGTCATTCGACAATCAACCATTCCCAAGGGCAAATCTATGTTCTGTAGGGTAACACTATGTGTAGCGTTAGCTGTTTTGTACACATCCCTCATTTGCCTATGTGGGGATTGTACACAGAACTCGGGGGCATCGATAAAGGCCTCAGTTGGGAGACTATATGGTTGGTTAGTATATTCAGAATGAATCTCACTGTTTGCGGTATATGTGATAGCTTCCATGTCCTTAAGGGTTAATGGAGCTGTTACTCAGGGGAAAGAGGCTGTTCCCAGGGGGTGTCTACTACAAACCCAACATTCACCGAGACCAACATAGGCCCGTGAATCTGTTGCAAATACAGGAGAGAGTTCTCAGGAATTACAGCAGAGCTGTATGGGTCCTGGCACCATTTAATACATCTCCTTTCGGGGAGTTTACCGCAATACTCACAAATGCACTTAGGGATCAGGGATAAGTCATGGCATTTGTCAGATCTTTTATATCTTTGTGGCTGTACACGTCACTGTGTGTGTGCTGCAACTGCTGGGAAGTAACATCCTGTCCTAGCAGGAGATCCAAATAGTATCTCATAAGGGGTCAGCCCATTTTTCTTACTAGGTGTTTTTCTTACAGAGAGAAGGGCAATTGGCAGACAATCCAACCAGGTTTTACCTGTTTCTGCCATCAGTTTCTGCAACTTTAATTTAATTGTCCCATTCAGGCGTTCTACCTTGCCACTGCTCTGTGGATGATAGGGTATGTGAAAAGCCTGTGTGATAGATAAGTCTGTCAGTATGCGCTGGAGTACTTCTCCTGTGAAATGTGTTCCTCAATGACTTTCAATCACTTCTGGTATACCATATCTGCATACTACTTCACTAATCAGTTTCTTCGCTACTGTCTTAGTTTTTGCTGACTGATAGTGTGACACCCCTGCACTTGCAGTCTATAAGTGCAGAGTGCGCAAGGAGGCTTAACTGATTGCAGTCAGCGCAAGGGGAGAGGGGTGCACAGGTCTCCTGCTCTGTTTTACAAGCACAGGTCATGTGGGACGTTGCTAGGTAACGGTCAGCTGGTAGGATTTAAATGAGGAGCTGTCTCTAGAAGCTTCTGGCGGGAAAGTTTCTGAGGTGAATGTGGCTGTTGGGAGATCAGTTGGTGACGGCAGTTGGTCTGTGGTGACGGAGAAGAGAGGAGGATAGTGTGTGTGATTTTGGACAGAGAGAGGTGAACGTGACGGAGAGAGGAGCCGGAGACTGTCAGAGGAGATTGGAGATTTTAGTACATCGGGAGGAGGGCTGGAGAGTGACAGCAGGAGATCAAAGGCAGCAACAGCAGCAGTGTAACAGAGGGAATGCTGAGGAGATAACACAGCAGCTAAGAAGGAAAGTGTCGACGGTGTGAGCAGAGAGAAAATGGAGGTGATAACGGAGCAGCTAAGGGAACTATTAAAGGTGCTGGGAGAGATAGTATGAAAAGTGGAACAGCTGAGGAAGGGATCTAAGGTGTTAGAGAGAGCCATAGCAGAAGAAGAACGAGGAGAAGGGAGACACTTGATGAACTGTCTGAGGCAGACCTAAAAACTAAGTAAATTAAATGAACTTCAAATCCCTAGAGTTAAATTAATTCCTCTCATACTGAAAAGAGTTTAGTGCCTTTTGACTGCCAGATTATTACATTTATGTAATAGTTATTTGTAAACAATGTTATGTATACATGATTGGATTTATATGTAAACAATGTTATGTATTCATGATTGGATTCACATGTAAATAATCTGAGTATTAGAAAATGCTAGTAAAATGTTAACTATGAGCTGATTAGATGAAATATACATTGTAGCCTCTCATATAGCTTTGATAGTATATGGTAATTGTAACGTTCTGTTGAATAACCTAGTTAGTGTAATCTTTTAACCATTCTTGCTTGTGAAAGGAGGAAAGTAATTGAATAACCTATATATTAGAATTATTGCATTTTGTTTGTTACACTATAAAGATTGCTGTTTACAATTTAATTTGATGCATATTCACTGTTTTGCTATTCAGAATAAGTTTTCTGCTTATCCCTAACTAAATTTATTAAGTAAAGACTAAATATTTATTCAAACTAAATTTATCTTATTAAAACTGGTAGTGTTTCTGAGTTTTCTTTCATTGCTCACACCTCTCTGCAATCCACATCCAATACCATCAAATTATTGTTATTATAAAAACTTGTAGCCCTTACCACCCGGGTTATCACATTAGGACCATGCTTCTGGCCATCTAGAGAAAAGGTCCATGCACACCAGAACATACTCATATCCTGCTGCCTTGGGCAGCTGGATAAAGTCTGAGAATCCTGGTGCCAGCCAATGCTTATTTAGCTGACTTGTCATGGTATCTTTAGAGACATGTGCCTGTCCATGTAGGACCTGAGCCATTAGGGGGTAGAGCGAGCGAGGCAGACAATGGTGACCGGCCATCATCCATACACCGTCCTTCTCCACTGTTCCCATTTTTGCCCATTCCAGCTTCTCCTTATTGGAAGCTTGTCTCTGCATCAAATGAAAGGTTTCAAGGTTAAAGGTATCTATGTCCACTGTAAGAATGAACACATGAAGGGGTTTTAGGGCGGCTTCCTTAGCGGACTTGTCAGCTAGGGCGTTACCTTTAACTTCTGCAGTATCTTCTCTGGTGTGTGCCTTCACCTTCACTACTGACAGCTCCTTAGGCAACTGAAGGGCAGCAAAAAATGACTTGATAACATCTGCGTTATTAATGGGTTTTCCTACAGCTGCTTTTTTATATGGGACCATAATCATGTGCTACTCCAAATGCATATCTGGAGTCTGTATAAATGTTCGTAGTTTGTCATTCTGCTTTTATACAAGCAGAAGCTAAAGCTCTAAGTTCTGCTTCTTGAGCTGAACAGCTTCAAGGGAGTGGTTCATGTATCAGAATCATGTCTTCTGTGGTGACTGCGTACCCTGTGTATGGTACACCTTCTACATAATACCTGTAACCATCAACAAGAGGTGCATGTCTGCATTATGTAAGGGAGTGTCAGCAATGTGTGGGATGCTTTGTGACTCAAGCTTCATCAGTTCAAGACAATCATGATGATCAGTTAAAAATTTGAAATGGGTATTTTCTTTTTTAGTGTCTGTCACCCCATCCTCTGATTTCCCCCCTTCTAAATCCACCAGAATCATTGTGGCTGGATTTAGAGCAGTACAGCATTTGATCGCTACATTGGAGGGTGTCAGTAGTGCAACCTCATACTTGGTCAGTCTGGCTGCTGACAAGTGTTTAGTCTGTGCCTGGTTGAGAATCTCTGTGACTGTATGTGGTACTTGCAGTGTGATCTGGTGTCCCAGCACTATGTCAGTTACTTTGTAAAGTAACGTAGCTGCTGCTGCTACTGATTTCACACATGATGGGGCCCCCCTTGTGGCAGTGTAAAGGCTTAGGGAATAATACCCTAGGGGCTTCTGTTTTCCTCCATGTTCTTGTGTCAGTACACCCTGTGCATGACCCTTGTGTTCATAACAGAATAGCGTAAATGGTTTCTTGTAGTCAGGCAAGGCTAGTGGCAGGAGCACTGAGAATGTCTTGTTTCAGCTGTGTAATGTTTCCAACTTCCTCGGATGCGAGGTGGATTTTACCTTGTGGTGTGGTGTCTTTGCATGCCTTATACAGTGGAAATAGCTTAAATGGGGCACAAGGTACCCATTCCCTGCAATAGGAAATAAGTCCCCAAAAAGTTCTTAAGTTCTTGCTTGTGGAGGGGACAGGAATCTTAGCAATTGCCTCCCTCCTTTCTGCAGTGATAATGTATAAATGAGGTGTGATAATGTATAAATATTAAATATGGTGAGGGCATAAAATAAAGTCATATTCATATTGATTTATATTAATCAGTGTATCGATTGCTGTATTTGAATAGACAAGGTTTCAAATGAGGACGCAAATATAGGCCTGAACCCATTCATGCATACGGTTGAAATGAATGTATTTTATAAGAAACATAATAATAACATAATAAGTAACATAACATTAATAAGTAACAGTAATAATATATTACGGTATCAAATCAGAACACAACTGATTTATCCAACAGGAAAGCTGTTTACACCCAAGGGAAGTGACATTCCAAATACCAGTCAGGTAGGGCATGATAGTATTTTTATGGTGGCAATTATAGATGGAGGACCCCTATCCCCCCCTATTCCAATGCCCTGCCCTAGGGATAACTAAACAGCATTCCAAAACAGGGATTGGCATGCTCAGTATACATGCTTGAACTATCCCATTTATATATTTGATATATCCTTGGGGATAAATATATATATGTAGCTTAAAATACTGATATAGGCCCATAAACGAATATACAGATTTATTAGACATCAATCACATTTCAACGGTATGCATGCACAGACTTATCTTTGCGAGCTCTCATTTATAACCATAATTATGTGTTGATATTGTTTCTTTTATTTTATATGTATGTGTTCTGTATATGTATAAATAAAAACTGTTCCAATGTATTTTAATATGCGTTTGTAATCCTCAGGAGGCTTCAATTCGCATCTTTATCGCCAATCACCTTTAGAACATTATAATTTGTTTATATTTAGAACCATTAGATAGCTTATAACATTCTAAGAATAACTATGTATCTTAATATGATATTGCTAGTTGCGCTTGCATATTATGATCATAAATAGATTTTGTTTTAAATGCCCTCCTGATGAGCCAAAGTGGGATTGAGAGAGAGCCAATCCCAGCAAGGACCAAAAGATCCACTAATTAGAGGAAACAGCATAATGAACAACTGTGATGTCACGTTTATTTTTTTGTGTTAAATGTAAATAAAAGAACAGTCTGTCCATGGAGAAAATGAGAAGGTTTCTATAGTGATGCCTTGGACAGACTGTTTCCTGCGCCTGCATTGATTGGTGAGATAAAACTGTATTTTGGCTCTGTTAATGTAATTTCTGTATATTATTGTTAAACTTTTCTAAGTAAAACTCTTTGTGCGTTGGAACACAACTTGCGATCTGGACATTGTTTATTTGCAGATCTAAGCAATTTATGTAACTTTTGCGCAATATTATTGCAATTGATAAAATATATGTAATAATTAATATCTTATAACAACATCAAATATAACATTAACAGGTGTTTAGCTCCCTGTGTTATGCAGTGACCTAAAAACTGTACTTGTGTCTGTACTTACTTTTCACATGTGGCTTTGCATCCATTTTCAGCTAAAAAGAGCAAAAGTGAGACTGTGTCTTCCTCACACTGGTGTTTTGTGTCTGCACACAGTAGCAGGTCATCTGCATACTGAATGAGTACTCTTAGTTTATGCAAAGGATGCCATCCCTTCAGAACCTGTGACATAGATTCAGAAAAGGCAGAGGGTGAGGTAGCCCCCTCCTGCGGCAGCCGAGTCCAGCAGTACTGCCTGCCATAGTATGTGCCAAGTCAATTACAATAAAGTACACTGATGAGGTAGGTATTTGATTTAGCAGCATGTGTGGATTGGGTACAATCGGGCTGTCAATAATCATTCACTTACTGACCTCCCGAAGTTCATGAATCATTCGGAATGTTACCTGTTGTCCAGGTAATGTCCGCTTCCAAACCAGAAGTAGGGGAGTATTCCATGGGGATCTACAAGGTCTCAGCACTTTGTCTGCCTCATACTCTCGCACTAATATCCCTATTGCAATAATCTGTTGGTCATTCAAAGGATACTGCTTCATAGAAACAGGTTGTACATTTGGTTTTAAGCGAATCTGAACAGGTGTGGCGGCTAGTAAGCCTTCATCTGTTTTACCTTTTGCCCATAACTTAGATGGGACCTGTGTCAGTAAATTATCCATTGTTAGCACAAGTGTATGCGCTTGCGGTAAACATGTTTGTCAAGTACATGTAGGTATCAAAGGCTATTTGTTGCTGTGTACAAAAAGAGAAGAAAAAATAGCACAAACGATTTCCACATACAGGGAAATTAATATAAATAACCCAATAAAGGGAAAGTATGTCACATAAATTCAAAATTAGGAGGGTGCTACTGTATGGCCATTAAACATTCAAAGCAGTTAGGGTGCCAATTGATAGCTCCCAGAAAAAAGCGCCATAATTAATAGTGCACACCTCCTTAAAACATAACTTTTAATATGGTTGTTAAAATTAAGAGTAATAATTGAAAAAAACACCAAATGAAAAATATAAAAGCATTAATGCAAAGGTCAAATCAAATTGATCGCCATATAGAGAAAATAATTGAGGACAATTTGGCAATAGTAATGGTCAAAAAATTGACAGATCTATGTACAAAAGTACAAACAGCAATCCCACGTGTGTTTAAGAGTCAGCGAGCCATTCACCGGCGCGAGCATTCACACAGCCATGTACATGTAACCAATAATGGAGTAATAACAAGTTCAACAACTGATAGGCGCTAGTACTCTATCCCTGTACCAAAAAAATAATAAAGCAAAATAATAAAACCGCCTCACGGCGGTGCTTCACTCCCTAGGGAGCCCTAATGAGCCCTACTAGGAGAAAATAAGATGGTAACGATCTCACCAACTTAAGCAGATTCGGACAGGTCTGGTCTGGAGACGGCTCGCGGCAGAGACTCGGCAGCACACACGTGGGTCAGCCAACGCGCGTTTCACCTATGGCTTTGTCAAGGCTGAAGCGTCAGATGGCACACCTGCACTTTTAATCACTCCCTCTGTCAATCATCCCAAAACGGGTCATTCACAGTCAAATCGCACCAAAGAGGGAGGGTTCCAGCGAATAAATAATAAAACAGGGATCGGACAAGATTAATTAAAAAGAACTAAGAAAACATATCGTGTCTAACAAATTTTATAAAGAGAAGGACTGACTGGACACTTGGATTGTATGTATAGCTTTTAACTCTGTGCCACTATCCTTATGATGGAAAGCTGAAACCACACTACAGCATAGACATACTATGTAATACGGATAGGATCAAAAGAAATGAAAGCTAGAGATCTCCCCGCTGATGATAGGTTATTGGGGAACATCGGTGGGGGGTAGTGTTGTGTAAATTTTTTAAGTTAAGTATATTCCTTACGGATTGTAAAATATTAATGTGCCTACAACTAGTTATACCATTATATAGACTTTAGTGTTCCAAAAAACAAGTATCATATACAGAAGGGAACACAGTTATAAATGTTAAGAGAGAGTGAATTAACTGTATTCACTGTGTTCATAACTGCAGAGCACCTAATATCAATAGTTACCTCATACACATCCTCATCTACATCTTCCAGAAACTAAAATTCATAGCGGCAAAGTGAAAACAAAATTTGGAATAATCATTTATTCCGTGGTTTGTAATACCCGCTAATGTAGGGTAACTGAACTCGTAACCAGTTGTAAACTGATTGATATCAGTGGAATCACACTCTACCACCCCCATAAAATAGATTAATATCGCCTTTATTCAGGGTTCCCGCATATAGAAGAATCTAGCTAGATCTGATTTCATATCAGGAAGATTTAGTTCTCTAGTGATGTACATTAAATAGTATGTCTAATATTTTATAAAAATGAAGAAAATTCATTTCTATCATTCAGGCCATGTGGAACTATGGTATTCATCAGAAATATAAGGGATGCTTCCTTTTGAAGGAGCGTCCTGACAGAGTCACCTCTACGATTATTTTTTGGGAGTTTCCACATGCCAAACACCGAAAATCCATTTGTACTGCTACAATGATCACACATAAAGTGTTTAGCAATTGTGGTGAGAGTCTTAAACTTTTCTGAGTCTGACACAGAGTTCCGAATACTGCCCAAATGTTCAGAGACACAGACTTTTAATGTCCTTTTTGTTTGGCCTATATATAATTTCTTACAAGGACATGAGATACAATACACCACTCCCACAGTTGAACAGTTTATGAATCCCTTTATGGAATGTACACTACCAAATTTGTCTGTGTAGAATTGTGTAGGTTTCATGTGTTGGCAGAATTTGCAGTTATGTTTTAAGGAGGTGTGCACTATTAATTATGGCGCTTTTTTCTGGGAGCTATTTGTTGCTGTGTACTTGCTCCTGTGGATAGAGAAATCTTGCCTTTCCTGTATGTGATAGATGCCTCTAATGCAGATAACAAATCCGCACCTAACAGGTTAACTGGACATGTTTCAGAAATCAATACTTGTGACACTATTGATCGTCCAGTTGGAGTACGTATTATCAAGGGTTTTGTCTCTTTAAGTGGTGTGGGTAGTCCATTAAGACCAACACCATTAGTTTTTCTTGTGTTATCAGTTCTTTGGGTATTTGTCCTGCCCTAATTACAGGTCTGGCAGCCCCTGTATCTACAAGGCATGGTATAGTTCTGTTTGCAATCTGCAAGGGTACAGTGTACTGAGGGCCATACCTATACCTTGTGTGGGCAGTGTACATGCAAGGGGGCCGTTTTCCTATTGCAGAAGATCGGAGCTTTGCAAATGCAGGACAGTTTACCTTTATGTGGCCGTGCTTATTGCAAAAGAAACAAAGTCCCTTTCTCTTGGCTTCTTCAGATGACACCTTTTTGGGACCCCCCTTTGGGTAACCTCTACTATAACCTTGAGGGTCTCCAATCTTATGTTGTATATTTGTCAAATACACATTATGCGCTTGCCTAGCCTGTTTTTCTCTTTGTCTTTTTATTCCCTGACTCTGTTGAATGGCCCTTAGCAATGTCAGCATGCTTCTGGGCGACATGCATAAAGGTCATTCCTCAATCTACTATCCAACCCATTCAAAAATGCTGTTTTAAACAGATTAACATCTCTGGCTTCTCGCAAGCCAAATCCTAAATCTTGATGCCGTCTTAAAACTGCATCATAATATGTCTGTACCTATTCCCCTATATCTTGTCTTTTTTCTGTCTTTGTGGGAGTCTGAAGAGCCAACCTGTTACAATACACTTTGCATCGGTCTAGCCACAGTCTTCCTGACGCTTCTGTTTTCTGCTCCAGCATCTCTGTTTTTCTGCTATTCTAAAAGCTACAGAATCTCCACTTCCATGTCTGACTACTTCATGTAAGTCTAGCCATGATGCACTGTAAATTCCCTGTAACCTTTCCATGTAACGCAGGAAAATAAGGGGTTCATCAGTGGCATCAGGACACTCCTTAACTTCCTTAACTATAGCCATCAATTCTGTTTTACCCCATGGTTTATATGTTCTAGTTGTCTCTGCCGTATTTCATTCTCCCCTTATCTGAGTTAGAACGGGGTACATCGGGGCACATGAGGGAGGAGGCGGCAAAGACTGAATGTCAACCAGCGGTGCTGAAGCACTGGTGTGGAGCACTCAGCATGGATGCGGGGTCGGCATAGGGGACATTCTGGCCTCACGTGGATCTTTCAATACAGGGGCTATTGGCACAAGTGGCACACTGGCCATAGCTTGCGCAGGAGGTTTATCCACAACTGGGCATTCTGTCTTTACCGTGAGCTTCTTTGCCACAGGTGGGTCTTTTTGCATGGGGGGCTTACCCTGCATTATATACAAGCATTCAGAGCATGTCTTTTTGCACTTATATTGAGTCTTGCTGCACCCACATTTCCATGATCTGGCACTGGGAGTTGCTTTTAATATCTTTAAAAACTGCTGGAGATTTCTTTTGGGCTTCTTGGTATTAGAACAGGTGGGGCATCGGGGTGACCAGGGCTCTGAACAAGCATGGCATGCATTGCTTTCTGATTCATTAGTCTTCCCACATTTTAAACACCTCCATTTAGGATAAAACACCTTTGTCTTTGGCTTAGTGCTTACTGCAACAGTTTCCTGCTGCTGCTGCTGCTGCTGCACTTCCAGAGGGGTTTCAGCCATGACATGTGCCTCTGCCCTGGCTAGGCTAGCAGACAGCTCAAATATCTGCTCATCATATTCCTCGCTCTCTAACCCATCCTGAATAATTTCAACTGTTTCTGTCCACTTCTCTACTTGCATCTGCAAGCTTTTGTCTTTAATGTAACTGTGACATTGTTTTAAAACAAGGTGTAATATATAAAATATGGGCGCTACTTTATACTGTCATAACCCACGTTACCACCGGATTATGGGATGACAATATAAGATAATTAGTGATTGATTAAATAATCAGCAGCCATCTGGGGGGTTTGTGCAAAGCCCCCTGATAAGAAAAAACACACACACAGTCTTTTCACAACCAAAGTTACTATTAAATAAAAAGACAGCGCTCAGATCATACTCTATGATGATTCTAATGTATAGGTGGCGTTAATGAGTAAAACTGGCAATGGTATTAAAAATATATAAAAGACTTTAATTAATGACATATGACAATTTCACATAAAAATCATATTAACAATATATTAGGACTCCACTGTTTGAGACAATTATTTCAATGTTGCAAGTTCACTGCTCCATGAACTATGTATATAGTAGTGACTGCCTCTACACTTTGAATAGATGGTACAATCTAATTTGTTAAGCAGTTCTTAATTGAGCTAACGGTGAACGATGTTCACACAAGTAGTCTCACAATATATGACTGCCCAGCAAGGTAGAGATTGATCCAAATTGAGTGGAAATCAAGGAAATAAAGGTACTCACACTATCCTAGTGTTCGCAATGGATACGGAGCCTGCAATAGCGGCAGATGTAGTTTCTCCAGTACCCGCTTCCAGGAGGAGATGGTAGGTGTGTGAGAGTTTACCTTAATTAGTAGGAGAACGTCCTCCGATTAACTTGCGGTGCTATGAATAGCGGCTGTGACATTGTTTTTCCATATCCCATAATTTAACTGCATCCAAAGTTCCACCACTGGCAACTTTGCTTTCCTGAACAGTTTGTCCATTCCCTTAACTACCTCATCGCTATGTACTAGAGACATTGGGGACGGATTCAGACCTCTGGCCGCAATGCAATTGAGGACGAAGTTCTGCGAAAAGTGCTACTGCGCATGCGCAGTAATTTTGGAGTGTAATCTACGTTACTTCTTGCATTGTAGATTTGACACGCGGTTTTAAAGACCGCATGTACGCAATCTACGTTGCAAGAAGTAACGTAGATTACGTTCCAAAATTACTGCGCATGCGCAGTAGCACTTTTCGCAGAACTTCGTCCTTAATTGCATTGTGGCCAGAGCTCTGAATCTGGCCCATTATCTCCATGGCACGCTGTGGGGTCAGTTCAGCAGACTTACTGTCACCGTTTTCCATAGTCAATAATCAATAATCAATTGTGTAATAATCAGGGTATATACCGCTTTATATCTTTATAGCCACCACCAACAAAAATCCTGACTATGGGCCTGATCCAGAGCTACGAAATTGCTGTCCGATGGGCGAATGCGAATTTTCGCCCGTGTGTAAAAACATATACGCCCCTGCCACTCCCATTGTAAAGTACCTGCTTACGGCGGCTATACCCTACACTAGGTACTACCATCGGCCGTACGAATTTTCGCACAAAATACGCAAAGCGTACGGGCTTAGCACGCCCATACTGTACAATTTAAATGGCTATCCCCGCCTCCGTGTACTAAAACGAGCGCCCAGGCGACCGTCGTACTGAACGCACGCCCCTCGAGCAAAAAATACGCACACCATACGACCGCTATACGCTCATGTCGTCCAGCCGACCGGAAGCTGTCATACTGGGCATGCGCAGTGCGAATTTTCGTACGAAAATATGCAAAAAACGGCCGTACGCTCGCACGAAATCGGCCAATTTCGTAGCTCTGGATCAGGCCCTATGTATCCTGAGTTTATCTTACGTATAATTCTACAGTTAAAAAAACAAAACAAACCAAGCGAAACAGTTCTGCTGTCTATGAATAGCAGAACTACAACCGCGAGTAAACCAGGGTCAGCTATGAATACAATGATGTAACCACACAACTATGCAATTGTATTTACCAGTAACAAAATGACCAGCTCAGCTGGGATAGTAACAGAAACCTGGCAAACAAAATACACTGGATCAGCCAATGGCACAATGGGTATAGATATAGCAACACATTTCACAATATGTATCATATAACAACACTTAAACACTTACTGATCACTGAGGCTCAAAAATCCTCGAGTTATTCAACCAAGAACGGACATCACAAGGGTGGCCGGAGATAGAAACACAGAGTAGTAACAACCGACTACTCACCCGGGTGTTTAGGTTTCCATGGTCCGTTCCCCCTGGTATGGTGTCAGTTGTCAGGTGTAGAGGCTGAGGTCTCGGTGGGGCCTCCAAGCTGTCGGCGCTGAGTTCAAACCTGAGTGTCAAGTGACCTGTCGTTCAATACCTTATTGGAGCTCCAGAGAGTGAGAAACACGACAGAGTGGGTGTTTACAATGCTCTGATTTATTATTGGATATCACCATCCTTTATACCATAATTTGGGCTTAGAAAAACAAGAAAAGTGCAGAATCAACAGATACGAGTGATACGTCATTTACAGCAAGTTGAAGCCATTTACCATAATTCCTGTTATACTATTTATTAATAAATCTACATATTTTCTACATATCCTGTGGCTGGGTCAAAAAGGCAACTTCCTCATTAACTAAGATATATCAACAAAAAAATACATTTGAACAAATATTGGCTTGAACATTAACCAAACACCTGCCAATGTCCAGTAAATACTTATACCTTACAAAGTTTCTGCTATAAAGGTCTTCAGGCCTAGTCTCACTACAAGGAGGGGGCAGAAACACCAGATGGGCACACAAAGAGAGGACAGAAACAATAGATGGATACAAGAGGGGACAGAAATAATGGATGGATAAACAGAGGGGCAGAAACAAGATGGACATAAGGAGGGGGCAGAAAGGCTACATTGGCACACAAAGAGGGGGCAGGAACAATGGATGGATACAAGAGGGGGCAGAAGCAATGGATGAACAAAGAAAGGGGCAGAAACAATGGATGGACACAAGAGGGGGCAGAAAAAATGGATGAACAAAGAAAGGGGTACAAACAATGGATGGACACAAGAGGGGGCAGAAAAAATGGATGAACAAAGAAAGGGGCAGAAACAATGGATGGACACAAGAGGGGGCAGAAAAAATGGATGGATTAACAAAGGGGCACAAACAATGGATGGACACAAAAAGGGGACAGAAAAAATGGATGGATAAACAAAGGGGCAGAAACAATGGATGGACACAAGAGGAGGCAGAAATAATGGATGGATAAACAAAGGTGCAGAAACAATGGATGGACACAAAAAGGGTAAAAACACAAAAATAAAACATAAAGTCTCTGGCACTAGGATGTACTCTGTGTTGGATTGTGGTCACTATAAATCTCTTTTTATTGTATTGAGAAGTCAGTAGATATACAGTAGTATTAGATGGGGCAAACACATACCGGTAGGTTAATTGGCTGCTTACTAAATAAACCCTAATGTATATATGTGTTAGGGACCTTAGTATGCAGCTCCTATAGGGGCAGGGACTGATGTGAATGTAAAAGTTCTGCCGGCAATTTGTGGCACTATATAACTAAGCGTTATAGATAAAAAGTTATACCTCATTTACATTATTGTGGAAAAGTTGTGAAGTGAAGGATTTTCTGCTAGGGGGCACCAACCAAAATCTTGCCTAGGGCACCAAATTGGGTTGGGTTGACCCCCCCAATTGCTTGACCACACCCATAATGAGTTAGCCACACTTCCTTTGGTGGCGTCACAACAAAGAGGGGGGGGGAGTGCTTAGATGAGAGAGGGCGCCAGTGGGAGGGCTAAATTCTCGCCTCCCCACCCCCCCCAAAAAAAAAAAGTTGTGACGCCCCTGCATACTGTACAATACCCATTTTCGGACACAGAAGTCCACACAAAATTCTGCATTGGATGGATGACTTCTGATGCAGGATTCTGTTACTACACATGTGCAGTATATAGAGACAGGTAATTTGTATATGTATGGAAATTTCCTTTCCTTACTAATTTGGGATCCAGGCTCTTGTTTTTAATCACATATCAGTTTATAATTTATTAGTAGAGAACACAATTAATGCAGAAGTAGAGCCAATCAAACCCATTTTAAATGATTATTATTTTTAGTGAATGAAAGGAAAATGTTTTACATGTTTTTGTGTGAAGATGTGTGTGCATCATGATGAAATTAACTGCAATATAAAAGAATCCATTAGAGAAATAATCATTTCCATCTGTGATGCTAAGCTATAGAAAACAAACCTAGGCACAGAGCATATTAAACAAAACATCTTGCATATAAATATATTTAATATAACACATTTACTGCATATACAATTTATTGCTATATACATAAGGTTTTATTTATTCATGTAACTCAGTAACCAAATATTTTTAAAACTAAAAGTAGAAACTTTTCAGAATCAGACATAATTTCAACTTGACATTAATGGTCTCATTTATCTACAGTACAAGGCTGCAACTCATCAAGTAATTTGTCCTGGGACATATATTTTTATTAGTGTTGCCTAGAATTAAATTAAAAATACCCTGTAACTTCTCATCAAGTAGTTTAACTGCCGGGTTATTTTTGATTAGTCTTCTGTAGTGATCATTTTAAATTAATTGCAAGTAATCTATGAAGTAGTTTGGCCTGAGATAAAGTTTTGTGTTTGTTTGGGCTCTTACCTACTCACAATCTGAAATAAACATATTCTATAAATATCCAATATGTAAAAGAGGGGTGTGGTTTTACTAGAAGGGCTTCTTTCTGAAGAATGCATAGCAGTGACAGGAATGTAATAGTGAGACATCCGCATCAAGAATGCTTCCTGACGGGCCGTCCAATTTCCAGAAAACGTCAATGCAAAAGTTAAGTTAACCATCCCCTTACCTCACCTTTTACCCTAACCCTCCTCTATCCTTAACCCTCCCTGTCCAGCAGCCTTGCCTAACCTTTCGCTTGTTGCAGCCTAACCATAACGTTTCCTTACTAACTGCCGAAACTTAACCCTCCCTGGATTGCTGCCTAACCCTAAGCTACCTGCTATTGGAAACAGGCAATTTTGGGAATAGTGCCATTTGACAGATACTAGTTCCCAACAGGAAATTTTCAGACACCTTTTACAATTACTTGATCCATACACAAGTGTTTTTTTTTGTCATATTGCTGTCACGCACAATTACGTTATAAACTCCTCCCCTATCATTCATACACAAGTGCAGGTCAAGTCCACCGTTATGCATAATGAGAAGGCTATACTTAAAATATTGCTATCAACATGCTTTACTTGATTTACCTAAGCTGTCAATGCAACACAAGAGCAACATTTTTTCCTGATTCTGCTGAAACTGTGAATAGTCTGCATTGGGTACATTTCTGTAAATGAATTACATTAGTCCAACACACCCTTCTCATCCATAATGCTCCTTTGATCCCCAACAGTCACAGCTGTTTGTTGCATCCTATTTTGAATAGTAAATGCATGCAAAAATACATTATGCTATCTCAGGATTGCCTACTTTTAAAAGCTTCCCTCCGGGTGATTCAGAGGAAAGCCATAGATGCATGCAGGGGGCGGGCTTAACGGTGCGATTTATGCAAATCGTTTCATTAAGCCCCCCCGTTGACTATCAATTACCCCATTTATAGGGATGGAGGGTGGGGCTTGATGATGCAATTTGCATCATCAAGTCCCTCCCTGTCCCTAGCAACACTAGTAAACTAGTGTTGCCAGGCAGGGGGACAGGACTTGAGACTGTGGTTTCATGGGGGTATATTTAATAAGGTTGATTTTGCTCAAAGCACCTAAACTCCCAAGACTTTGCTGGCGATTATGCCATCGCCGTATTCACTAAAGGCAAAGTTCCGGGACTTTAGCCATTAGCAAAATCGACCAGGCAAACATCGCTGCACAAAAATCGTCCAGATGTTTTCCATATAAAAAACACAATTCGTCGTATTCACTAAAGGTGATTTTAATAAATCGCCTTTAGATCTTCGGCAATGTGCTGAAAATCAAAGCGTCTTTTGTGTGGGACGCTTTCATTGCAAGCGCCCCACCATGTGCCAGAAAAACACGCCAATATATTTGACATGTGTTTTTTTGTTCCAAAGGCAAGCGCAGCATGTTTGGATTGCTTATCATGGCTACGCTGATAAACGCTGAAAAAATGTACATTAAACCATTTGACAGTTCCCAAAACCTTGGTTGCAATGGTAACAATATTTCTATTTGTTTTCAGAGATGGTGATTCGGGCCGATGATAACTCGTTTTTACTGCTCTTCCTGTTCGCCCTGATGCCTGGCCCCCACCCTCGGGCTATTGTAGTTTAAAAACCCTTCTTGTCGGCAATATCTTTCAATATGCCCAGCTTTTTGACATCTCCGACAAATAGGCCGACCTTGGTCATCATGACGGTCAGTGGGTTTTCTCCCAAAATCTTGAGGTGGTTCCCACCAATCATCGGCTCTCCACCTTCCCGCTCTCCATTCTGGCTCTTCATAATTGGTCACAGGTGACTGGGCCATACTATGTACCTCTCTGCGCATCTTGGCAATTCCTAAAGTCAGTTCTTCCATTTGTTTTTTTAGCAGTTGTAACAGGTCAAAGGATGGCAGCTGTGACCCCTGGGAGGCAATATTTATTTCAGGAGATGTCAGACATGAGCTCTGGAAAGTCGCATCTTTCGGACGAGCTAGACATGAAAACTCTGGCATTTCAGGAAAGTCTGTTTTCTGCTCCACAACTGTACCCAAAACTTTGATAATTGCCTCCTTAAAGTCCAGGAAAGTGTGTTGTGGAAGCTGTAACCGTAGCAATTTTAGCTGTGTCCAGGTTGTCTCTTGGTGCACTCCTTCAATTAACTGGTTAATTAAAGCTTCATCCGTGTCCCTTATTTCATTACGATCAACGGCCTGAATTGCCAGGAGGGCCTCCTGCAGGGTAAGGGTGTAATCACGCAGGCTCTCTCCTGGTGCCTGTTTGCATGCATAAAACCGCATCTTTAGAGTAGACAACGTTTTAGCCTCAAAGATAGTTGTTAGTCTTTTAAGAATTTGTTCTATGTTTTGTCTATCCTCGATCGGCCATGACATAACTTCCCGGTGAGCCAAGCCTTTCAATTGTCCAATGAGTATTTCCACCTTTTGTTGATCGTTTAAGGGGTACAATCGAAACATTGCTTCCATTTTACTTTTGAATTCAGTCAGGGTGCTCCACTCTGTACCATTCATTTCTCCAGTATACGTAGGGAGCCATGGGGCACCGAAGTAATAGGGAAGGTTGATTGGGTTAATCTGCGCCATAGCTGGAGCTGAATCCCCTCTGACAGTGGAAGTGGTTGGGATAGCCTGATCTTCAGTTGACATACTTGTTCTGAGTTTTCTCACTTGCTCCACTTTGGACTCTGCATCCTGTTCATGACGCCAAATGTAACACCCGGGTGGTAAGGGCTACAGGTTCTATGATGGTATTGGTGGATTGCAGAGAGGTGTGAGCAATTAAAGAAAACTCAGAAACTCTTTGTACCAGCGTTTAATATAATACATTTAGTTTTAACAAATATCTAATAAAAATCTTTATTTATTAATTTTAAATAAGAATGAGCAGAAAACTTATTCCGAATTGTCGAACAGAGCATAAATGACAATTTCAATTCAACAAACTTCACAAATGTAATTCATACAATACTTTCAAAATCTTGCAAGTAAATTAGTTACAATCAGTAGTTGCAATATTCAAAAAATATAACTCATGTAATGCTTCTAAATTATTACATATAAGCTAGGTATAAACATTAGAAACAGTCTTTATAAATGCAATGCCTGTTGTAGATTAGTTCAGTTCAGCTTTTAGTAACTCATGTAAATCAGATGTAACCTTTAATACTTTCTTTGTCTACCATCACTTTCCTTACATCTTTCAAGCATTTCCAATGCTTTCTCACTAGTCCCTTCTTCAGTTCTTCACCAGATATCTCAGATACCTTGTTACACAGTACATTCCACAGCAATATTTTTATCTCTCTGCTGTCTTTTCCACCTCGCTGCACACACTCCGGCTCCCCGTTATCTCTGTTATCTTTTCCACCTCACTGCACACACTCCGGCTCTCCCGTTATCTCTGCTATCTTTTCCATTTCACCCCTTTCTCTATTTTCTCTGTTATGTCTTCAATGCAGTCCCCAGCACTCAGCACCTTCTTTCCACTCAACTGTCCCATTTACCACTTCAGATCTCTCTCCTGTTGGCACCTCTGTCTCTCTCTCACAATAAATCAGCTGTTCCCCGTCACTTTCCTCTCATAAATCCAGCCTTCCTTCACCTTCTCTGACACCTTTCTCCTCAGCTCACTGCTGTACTTCACACCCAGCTCTGCCTGACCGTTATCACTGCTGCTCACCGCCTCCTTCCCTGTCAGCACCGTTTCTCATCTCTGATAACTCCCTGCCATCTGCCACTCTCGCTTCTGATGTTCACCGCTCTGCTTCCCGTTACTCCATCTCACCAGACAGCCTTCCTTCACTGTCTCATCACACCAACTGTCTCTCTCCACTTTCCTCACACCAACTGCCTGCCAAACTCTCTCTCCAACTGCCAGCTTTGTGCACACCACTGCTTCCCTGAAGCTTCTAGAGGCTGCACGCGCTACACAGCGTGCACCTCTGTTTATAGGCTGTTGCCAGGCAACAGCCTCATGCTGTCTCCTGGCTCTATTGCGCACCCTGCACTTTCAGTCTGAAAGTACAGGGGTGCCACAAGTGTCCATAAAACATACATACTAAACATAACATTCACAGACATGTGGGAATAAAATTAACATTTACAATCTATAATAATGCCCTCTAACATGTAAAATGAATACAGGTGCAGCTTATATGGCTTAACATGCTGGCGCTGATATTAATTCAAGGCACAATCAGCAATGCTGAGCTTGTAGTTCTATCATCACAGCCATGCTAAGCCTTACAACCATGCTGCGCTTGCTTTTTTATATTTTTTTAAGCAAAAGCGACGTCAATTTTTCAAAGGAAAATCGCTGTGCTTTTCTATAGAAAAGCACAGCAATTTACCCCTTGAAAAATTGATGCTTATCAACAGCGATTGAAATTCGCGTGTAAAAATCGTCTGTTAGTGGGGGGCGGAGCTAACCGCAAGATGGAGTAGGACGCTTTCTGCTTCAGCTCCCTGCATCCATCCTGCTATTATCCTGTTCTAGGTGGTGTCTGCGGCAGACGGAGCGGCTGAGGGAGGCTCTCTTTCCTTCCCCGTCGGTCCGGTGGAGTTTGGCTGCGGCCTGGTCCTCTGGGGGTGACGGTGACGCGGGGAACGGCTCCGGTGCATTGGGCCCAACGGAGGTGCGTGTGGCAGGCGGCGGTGGCTGTGGTGGGGGCTGTCCGGTCTCGGTGGGTGCCTCTGACCTCTGGATCCCTGGAGGGACGTTCCGGTGGAGAGGGTGTGCGGTGAGGTGCCTTCCTCTCTCCCCTGCAGCGTGGCATTCCCTTTTGGCACGAAACCGCGCAGGAGACGGGCGCCATCTTGGACTCTGTGTACGTGGCAGGAGGGCTCAGGTGTCGCTGAGTCTCCTATACTTACCCTACTGCTCCCTCCAGCTTGGGCCTCATCTGACCTGGATTCAGTGACTCTCTCTGCTGCTTTGTGGCAGGCCCTGGGAGGGCTCCCTCTTC
>WWET01004647.1:45312-89714 GCA_011038615.1 Limnodynastes dumerilii | reverse complement strand
TCTCCCGCAGGTACTTGTGGTGTTGATGCTTTACTAATGGTTGTGCTTTCTTTACAGCATTAGGAATCGTCACGCCTGGGACCGGGGGAGGAGCAGCGCATCTTCTCTGGCGGTTCTTCAGGATCGGGTAGGAACCTCTGGGGTGGGGGCGGGCCTGGGTTTTGTTTGCAATTCACAGGGCGCCGGCGCACCACCCGTTTACATATCAACAAAAAGACCGCTGACATATGGACAAGCTCAGGAGCAATTTCAGTTTGTGACACCACGACCTTTACGGTTCCTTCAAGCACAACATTACGTGAGGACTGTGGTAAACCACCTCTCAACATTAGACTTACAAAATCCAGTAGATACCATTTTAAAGAACCAAGGGAGTCATAGAGGGGCTATCTCCAGATACTACAATTTGTTACGTACCCCTATGGATCATTTGCGGGTTAAGTCAGGGATGTCGCAGTGGTTAAAACATTTCCCAAATCTTACGTGTGAGGATTTGATTAATTCTTTGACAAAAGCAAATAAAGCACTGCCGTCCAATCAATACCTGGAGATGTTCTTAAATTTATACCACAACGCATACTTTTCTCCACATAGGAGGTTTCTGGCGGGGGTTTCCACAGATCATACATGTGCTAAATGTTTTGGCCAGGAGGCAGACACCTTTCACTGTCTATGGGCATGTCCGTTAGTCAGGGGGTTCTGGATACAAATTAAAAAATATGTTGAAGATAATCTGGTAAACTACTTCCCATTAAGCCCATAATGGGTGCTGTTTGGTATTCTTCCATGGGATCAGAGAGTACCACGCAGCTGTAGACAGCTGGTACATTATGTTAGCTCAGCAGTGAAAAAATCACTTTTACATATGTGGACTCACAGATCCACACCGCTACTATGTTTGTTTAGAGAGAAATAACATAACATTTTTGTAATGGGTTGGATGGAAATGTTATTGGACAAAGAGAAAAGGGTCAATAATTTGTTTGCAATATGGGTATCCTACATAGATACTCTTTCGGTTTCAATAAAAACAAAATTACTAAATTCAATCCAACATACTACGTGTTATGCTCTGCGGTTGCTTTGGTCATATAGAAAGGCCAAGTGTTGATGGCTTGGAGAGCGGCACGCGGCGTCATGGCCTTCCCTCACATGATAACCCTCAATACAGTCCTGAACAGATAACAGGCCATTTGGTCCTGTATACTTGTAAGCTTGCTTTGAAAACCAGTATTAATGTTGACTGATTTTATGCCATATTGTATTTGTTTCCTGCCGAGACAGACATGAATAATGAATGACTTAGTTTTTGCAGACTGGGATATTTTATGAATCAGATAATAAGGGAACGGGGAGGATAGGAAGGAAGGACCGCACAGACTGAAACAATATGATTGTATTACAAACAGATAACCAGACAATGCTGGGAGGGTGCTCCTATACAGATGATCCAAACATATATAGATACAAAAAAAGAAGAAAAAGCGGATCATTTAATAGTGCACACCTACTGTGATATAGAAAATGGTAAATTGTTATGTTCATTCACCCTTTTTAGCTTGATACGCTTTCTGACCATTGATATTTGGATTATACAGATTATTTTACAACATTATTGCAGCGTGTATTATACATATATATTTTTGAATATTTCGCCCTATTTTTTACTTATTTCTATTTCTATTTTATTAAAAGTTAATACTTTATTGGCCCTTGCAGCTGCTGCTTGGCATTGAGCACTATTGCTAAGTCTATTGTCCACAAGCACTCCCAAATCCTTCTCCATTAAAGATTCTCCTAAATTTACCCCGTTTAATTTATAGATTGCATGCTTGTTTTTGATCCCTAAATGCATAATCTTACATTTATCTATGTTAAACCTCATCTTCCATTTGGTCGCCCAATCCTCTAGTTTACTCAAGTCCCTCTGCAAGGACGCTACATCTTGCTCAGATTCTATTACCTTACATAGTTTAGTGTCATCAAATGGAATGGAAAACTTGCCCTCTATACCATCACCAAGGTCATTAATTAATATATTAAAAGTTCACTTTAAATACTTTAAGACCGTGTAGCATGGTTACGCACTAGTAAGTATAATCCCCTCTAATNAGTTTACTCAAGTCCCTCTGCAAAGACGCTACATCTTGCTCAGATTCTATTACCTTACATAGTTTAGTGTCATCTGCAAAAATGGAAAACTTGCCCTCTAAACCATCACCAAGGTAATTAATTAATATATTAAAAGTTCACTTTAAATACTTTAAGACCGTGTAGCATAGTTACGCACTAGTAAGTATAATGCACTCCCCTCTAATGCACGTAATTTTGCTGATTTACGCGTTCAAAACCCTACCTTAACTTTTCCATGTGTATCTCTGGTCATATGTATCGCCTTGTCATACGCAACTGCCTAACCCAGCCCATATCGTACAATTTAAATGCCTCCCTCCGCCTACAATACGTATTTTCTGCTTGAATAGGGACACGCCCCTTCATACGTAGTTATGAACAAGTTATGTATGGTATGTAACATCTGCTGTGCACATGCACAGTGTGTTTCAACAGCCAAATTTACGCATGCAGCATGCATACATTCACTGTCGTACTTAAGTCTGGATCTGGTCCAATGTGCTTTTTGTTTAATATATTATAAAATGTTTACTTGGTTAAATAAGGCTCAGTTCAGAAACACATTTGTTTAAATCTATGCAAGCAACTATTTAAGAGATATTCTTTGGTATATACCAAGACAGAAAATACACATTAAGCAGACTATCTCCTTGAGGGATTATATAAGAATACACACATTGGTAAAACAAATGTGTAATCATTTGAATTCTAGCACAGTCTAGCAGAGAATGACTAGTTCTAAAAGATAAAACATAAGTGAAGACCATATTATTAATATGCTGTGATTGTGTGCGGTAACCATACCCTCAAATGATCAGTGAGCGTTGCAGTGAAACTTAAATGCTTGCACAATCAACTGAAATGTTAAAACACAATGTCTTGTAAAAACAGGCCCTTTGGTTGCCCACATACATACAGTATACAGCTCTATTAGCGAGGAACATCTCCATATCCCACTACTCAATAGTATGACAGGCCATACAGCTTTGGAAATTTGCTTATAGACTCCTGGGGAAGCAGGGGATAGACCAAAAACCCAACGCTATGGTAAAATGAATCCCTTCCAGAACTCCAGTACTTGGGCTCGGTTTGACCTTCGGTCCATCGGCCAATTGTATTATGACAGTAAGCTAAAAGTCATTTGAGCAGATAAAACTTGAGTTCCAGCTGCATTCTTTTGATACATGCATTTAAAGGACCCAGCACAGGGGATAACCCACCCAATATTATGGTATCTCCAGGCAAAACCTTATTTAAGGATTTAAACCCTTTCATACCTGTATAATTCACCTTATTCAAAGACTTCTCCGGAGGTGCTGACCCACTGAAGGAGAGATGGATAGCTAGGTTCTCTTGATGATGACTGGTCTCAAATACAGTGATGCCCAAGAGATGCTACAAACTACCTTCAGTATCAACAGGTCCATTATTCTGTTCTTCATTGTGCATGCCATACCTCCCTGGTCCTATATAACGTGGGCCTCCACCCACTTAAGCTTGTCCTAATTTAATAACGTTGATGCATATTTCTGGCATATGGTTTTTGGGAAGAGGTCTGATCATACATACGGTTAACAACTAATATGCCACCAACCTCTCCCATCCTGGCTAACACTTGAAGAAAATATAAATGTTATTGTGTATAAATATGTGCTAAAATTATTCATTCTGACTAAGGTTACTACAGCAAGAGACTGTATGGCACCTGACACACCCATTGTCTCAATCATTAAACTGCCACAGTTCAAGCCACAGTGCAACATGAGCGGTACCTCTATACACAGAGAGGCTCTCCCTAAATTTTCAGAAGACATGAGCTAGGTGGTACGACTCCTATTTTGGTATCCCCCTTCTGATGTAAAGCCTCTTTCCTTCTCCCTGTGACAGGGTTTTGCTTATTGATGGTGCTTCACCTTGTATTCAGACAAATTCAGGTAATTCCTGTATGTCATTAATGTTTTCTCCTTTATGCTGTTACTGTGTAATTTATAAGTCATACAGTTAGTGCCTTGGGTTTGAGTTTTATATTTTAGGGGGTGGGTTGTTCAGTGACAGAAGAAAAAACAATACACTGGGGGGCATTCAGCGCTACTCATTGCTGCAACCTAATCACCCCAAGGTGAATCCACAATCCCCAAAGAATTAAGACCAACACACATAAAATGGGATGAGATGGTATGCGCTGGAATGAGATACGGGATAAGTAGACAGATATTCTAAAACATCATAAAAAAAGTTGTAAAATAAAAAACAAACTCTGTTAGGAACATATATATATATATATAAAATAGACACGAATAAATATCATTAAGAAATTGATTCTTTTATATATATAAAAAAGAAATAAGGAAAATGATAGGGCCTCAGTACAATATGGGGGGAGGTATATAGGTTGAAAGAAGAGGGTCTAAGATATAATGATAATATAATCCTAAAATAATGTATAATGAGCCTTTAGTTAGGATTTGCACATTGATCAGAACAGGATAAGGGAAAATAAATATAACCCAAGATAGAAAATGTAAATAAGATCTTATATATCACAAAGTTAAATAGTATAGGTTTTCATTAAGCCTCTATTAGAAATGGTCCGTGTTGTGAGCTCAGCCCCTTGGAAGCCAGTGGAACCGGTCCACACCATGCCTCAGGATAAAACAAATATATTATCTATTAAACAATAGATAAACAAATAAACTGAATAGAATAAAAGCACATAGGAGAGAAACGCTCCCGTACCTGAATGGAGTCCTCCTCATTATACGAGGATGGAAAACCACTTCCCAGGCAGCAGCAGGTATATGAAAGATGGACCGAGCAGAGGGAGTCTGTGTGGAGAACTTGCACTTGCAGGAGATTCCCCATAATAGAGCTGATGCGTTTCAGAATCTATTGTGGGTTCCTTTCTCAAAGTGTGGAGGCTTCCAAAGTGTGGAGGCTTCCAGAGGGCTGAGCTCACAACACATATAATTTCTAATAGGGACTTACTGGAAACTTATACTATTGAACTTTGTGATACATATCATATTTACATTTTCTGTCTTGGGTTGAAGTTAGGGTAGCCTTCAGCCGGCGTAAGCGAGGGAAAATACGCCCGCACAGGGGGAGTGTCTGGGAGTGTGAACGCCAATACGCTGTGCTTTAGTAAGCACAGCGCATCAGCGTAGTTCTGGATCAGGCCCTTTGTTACTACCTAAATAAAAATCTTGCTGAAATCAAAATCCTACAAGAGACCTACCTTGATGACGTCTCCAAGGAGTTTGTTTGCTTCAGCATATGCCTTCTTCACCTCCTTAAATTTGTTGCCCAGTCCCATGCTGTGAGCCTGGAAGTGAAGATTGGTATATTGGCCTCCAGGAATCTCATTCTCATAGACATCAGCATTGCCAGACTTCATGGTTGCTGTGCAGTCAAAAGGAGCATAGAGCCCTCTTGCCACTTCCCAGTATTCACTATAGTCAAACACCTTCTCCAGATTGATTCCTAAGGTTAAGAGTGAAAGCATGACAATTATTAGAAGGAATACACACAATATTAAATCATTCACATATACCATACAAGATTTGGATAAAATGTAATTTTACAAGCTGCATTGTTTCTAGGAAAATATACTTGGTCAGATGAGCTGCGAGTGGAGCTATTTGACTTAAATCAAGGCTCATTAGCTGTATGTCCACAGATGAAAAAACTAAAGCTGGCCATACACTAGAGCGTTTATCTGCCTGAACTCCCAATTATCGGGCTTCCTATAAACGCAACAGAAATGCTCTGGTACAATTATTGGATTTTTAAACTTGTCTGAATGATATCGGGTGCTAGAGCCCGATAATTTAAGAGAGCCAATCAGCAAGCTGAAATACTCCCTATCCCTGCAATAGACGCTGCTGCATATCTATTTACTAAGCTGCTCTGACAGCTTAGAAGTATACCTTCAAAGCAGCATAGTACATAGATATGCAGCAGCGTCTATTGCAGGGAGTAGTACAGACAGTCGAAGCCACGCTGAACCCGCTGATTATCGGTCCCAGCAGAGGAGGTGTATGGTGCCAATAACGCGACATTTCCCTTCGCGAGAAATCATACCGTTTATCAGGCCACCCTCTGCTGGGACCGATAATCTTCCCAGTGTATGACCAGCTTTAGTTTTAAAGGAAAAGAGCACCATAACTACTGTAAAACATGTAAGAGACAGAAAAGTTTTGGGCCATAGCTCTGATGTCTGACATAGGGCCTTGGACCTGTGTGGCAAAATTAAGTCTTAAGACTATCAAGGCATTCTGGAGCAAAATATACTGCCCAGTGTCAGAAAGTGCTCTCTCAGTCACAGGTCCTCCAAAAGAATAACAACCTAAAACACACAGCTAAAAGCAACCAAAAATGGATAAGCACAAAACATTGGACTTGGCTTTCTATAAGTCCTGAACTGAATCCTAAAACTTTTACAGAAAAAGCTGAAACATTCAGACTAGAGAAGGTGCTCATTAAGCCTGAGACAAATGGAGCCGTCTCCTCTAGATGATTGGACTAAACTACCTGTTATCATCTGTAGGGGTTTCAACGAGTGCTACGGAAATTGCTTGACTGAAGCCATTGCTGGTAAAGGTTGTTTAATAAAATATAAAAGTTTGGATCCCAATAATTTTGTCAATGCCATTCAGTCAAAACCAAAATTCAAATGCAAAAAATGTGATGTCTATTAAATATGATATAAACATTTTCCAAGATAAAAATATATTCTTCATATGTGGCCCAATTTGAACCCCCTACCACATGTGCACCTTATCTGCCCCCACATATTTAATCTAACATTCATAATGGGACTATTTGGTTAGAAACATATATTTAACTTTTTGAACATTTAATACAATTGCCAAATGCTTTATCGCTGTCTATTGTATTCTGAGTGTGTGGGGGACCATAGCTGCAACAATTATCCTTTTTCTATTCTTACATGCTATAACCCTCAATGTAACTATGATACCAGGCATGGTTCTAAATGTTTGTCACTGATCTGTAATAGTCATCTGTTGTGCGCTGGGTAACATGTATAAGAAATTCCATGGTGTTGACCTTTTTCTGACCTTTTGTTCTCTGTGATACAATTTATTTTTGTCATTTGAACGTCAATAAAATATTGTTTCAAACATAAAGAAAAACTACAATGAAGGATACCAGTTGCTTTTGTCAGTTTAAAGTTATTACATAGAAAAATGTAGATATTATGGTTTCATGAAAGGATGCCAACAAATTTCTGTATATTATTGAGTGCAATGCCCTAAAACACTAATTGACCCACCCTCTTTATCTGTACCTCACAATTTGGGGAAAAAAGTTAAATAGTACAGCTTACATATTTCACATATCGATAGAATTCAATCAGCTGCATAAATGTTAAGATGCCCCTAATGGGCAATTTATTATCTACTATGGTAGAAGCTTTTGTCCCATTAATTAAGTCTGTATCAAAATTATATAAAACACAGTGAACACTGCGGCGTATGAAATACCAAGCAGTGTATGTATTAACAGTTTACAGTTCAACATCAATCTAGTAATGAAAAATAAATGTGTAATGGCAAAACAATGTAAATTCAGCATATCCTTTTGGTTACCTGTTACAGTGCCGCTTCCAGAGGTATAATAACAAGACTTGCTGTACATAAAAGCAAAACACTAATCTTTGACAACAGTAGGTAAAAAATACAATGCTTACAGACCCTGGTTACACTGTAAGCCACTATCTTTTATTAGAATAAAAATGTCATACCGTTGGCAAAGAGGAGGTTATCCGCAATATAAAACACACATGCTACACGCTTTGCCCCATGCCAGGCTTTTAAAGCAGGGTAAAATGCCAGCTGCTAATCACTAATAAAGAGGCAGAACTCCCCCTCTGTACATCTAACACTTACAATTATTTGCTTTTAAAGCCCAGACAGCTTGCCAAATTGAGTGCCAGGGAGTGCACAGGGGGCTGCTATTATATAGAAGCATAGAAGGACATCATTAGTTATACATGAATAGTAACAGGAGCATAATAATGAAGACAGGAATTGTATGGGCACCTACACAAACTATTTCACCCTTTCTGTATAATCACATTAATGCAACTCATCCTATATAAATTGTCAGTAATCACCAGAAATACTGTATAGAATACTGTATCCAGACTTATACCAGGTAAACCTATATAGTATTTACAGCAATTCACTCCACAATTCATGGACACTTCTATGTGTTTTTAAGAAGTCCCCCTAGGTAAACTTTGTTGTTAACATCATGGCTACAGGTTAGAGATAGCAACATTTTACCACTAAGCCAACAACCTGAGAATTCAAAAGTCTACTGCAACCCTGCTCTGTGCCCTCCTCCCCCTATCAATGGCTGCTGTACATTCTCTGCACCAAAACAGACCCCAGACACATCCATGAGCGGACTACATTATGAGAGCCAAGTCATTAGTCTATACACAGAGGTGCGTGTCTCAAATGCTTTGTGATAGAGCATGTGTGCAAAATGATGTTTTATTAAATACCGGTAATACAGTGCATTTTCATCTATTAGTGGTTAAGTCCTGCTGATATATAAACAAGTGTGTGCATTTTCCATTCCATAAAGCTTTTCTTTTACATTTTTTATATGACTTGGTCAAATGGCGAACCACCCAATTCCTGGTATGTTAAATGGCCCTATTTACCCTAAAGAAAGCCCACTGTTTGACATCACCAAGCATTAGGGTACATTGGATTCTCTCTGAAAGTATTTTGTCCTATCAATATAGGTTTAGCACTGGAAATAGCAATAAAAACTAAATAACGCTAAATAATCCTTAAATTCTACATTGTATATTTGACGCGTTTAAAGTCGCAAGATAACTGGTCTAAAAGCAGTGTTAAGGTGTTAAACATATTGGCATTAAAAGGTTTTTCCAAACAGTAGTCCATAATTTACAAGAAAATACTAATTTCAAGTTCATAAAACAGTCTTAATTCATTCTAAATCACTTCAAATGGTATTACTTAAATACGGTCTAAACGAACAAATCTGGTAATGACAGGACAGTCTCTAAGAGGTGTGTGAGACTGCACAGGGTAAAGATTTGAAAGGTCACAGAATATGAAATGCTCATTTGGATACAATTGAGGCACGTGGACAGTTTAATCTTTGCACCAGATGATAAAACATCTAGCTACAGCTCTGGGTAATATTCATACCTCTAAAAATCAGTAGACAAATCTGAAATAGAGAAATTAGTGTGAGCAATCAAATAATGCACCAGGCTGATTATTACATCTTTTTTGTGCAGATAGAAATTTAAAATGTATTATATTTCAAAAACATATTTTTGTGGCTCTTAAGTTACCTGTGTCTAAGTCTGTGCCCTTTGTACATGCCACTAAAGCTCCCATGCTAGGCTGAGAAGTCATCCCAGACATTGAGTCAACTGCCACATCTACGATGTCAGCTCCAGCTTCTGCACAAGCCAGCATAGAGGCCACTCCAGCACCAGCTGTGTCATGGGTATGCACGTGAATCGGGATGTCAGGAAACTTATCTCTAAGGGCACGGATCAGCAAATCTGAAGCTGTGGGTTTCAATAGTCCTGCCATATCCTAGAAGGAAAAATAGTTTTGATAAACATAAAAAAAAATCCTGTGTGTACATGGGTAGAAAAAAAACAGGCAAATGAGTTAATAAAGCCACAGCACCGCATCACCAGGTCTGTCTGATGGATTGCAATTCACCAGTGTATAATCCCACTCATATGTTTATAAAAATAAGTTGGGAGGAGGTACAGGAAGGGAAGAAAGCTAAAACAGAAAAAAAAATCTTTTCACAACAAGTTGAAAAGGCTGTTTGACAATATTGTAAATTTAAGAAATCTGGTTATCAGGAAATAGAACAAGGACTGAATAATTAACTTGTGGCTATTCAGCTGAAAAGTGTTTAGAAAACATTGTAAGAATCAACGTGTTTAGCCTTCAGTATGCTGTGTGCTCACTACAAGAGTAGTGAACTAAATATTGACATGAAATACTGTATTAGACCAAATATATCTGTCCCATAACTAAGTGGTAAACGATAGTCTTCGTATTAAGTAACAAGGATGAAACAGCTCCTAAAAAACATTTTACAGCAAGGCTACTTTTAGTCGACACATTTATAAACCTTGGTAAGTCAATATCCTCTATATCATGAGTTCTTAACAAGTGGTACTAAGGGCAACTGGGCAAGGATGTAAGGATGTACCATACAACATTTCCGAGGACATAATACTAAAATATCTTGGGGACTACATGGCATATGAAAATGCATCTTAAAGTCACAGCAAAAATATGTAAACAACAAAAAAAAACCTCAATATATATATTGAAAACACCACCGATAGCAAAACCTTTTAAGCACACGCTTAATGACTTCCGATATATGCCATTACTTCAGGTACCATCACTTAGGAGAGAATTTGCTCATACAACAGGAAGCTAGAATGATTTTACTCTTTCCAGTCATTGGGCCTGATCCAGACCTACGCCGATGTGCTGTGCTTAGTAAAGCACAGCATATCTGCATGCACTCTCCCTGACATTCCCCCTGTGCGAGTTTATTTTCCCTCGCTTACGCCGGCTGAAGGCTACCCTAACTTCAGCCGGCCTAAGGGAAAATACGCTCGCACAGGAGCATATGCCCGCAAACCCTTCCCTCCCTCATTAAACTACCTCCCCCTCCCACCTACACTAACTTGAACGTAGTAACGGCGAGGGACGCCCCCTCAGCTGTTACTACAGTGATAGTACAGATGCCCGATCAGAGATTGGGCGTTTCCGTAGCAACACCGGGCAAAATCTGCCCGGCGCATGCGCAGATTGGCTTTTAAGCCGATCTTACGCTGCTGGCTGCCGTCTTAACGCCAGCCAGCGTAGGTCTGGATCAGGCCCATTCACTCTAAAGGGGTTACATGAGGAATTTAATATGTTTTTATGAATGTTTTTTTAGTAATATGTATTTTCATTCTCCCCTCCACTAGTCCCATAGATATCTGCAATTTAACCGGTGGGATAACTTGGTTGCCTAAAAACTTCTGACGCTGGTGTTGCTAATGGAGACCGCTGGTATTGCGGGCAGTTACCGCTGACGCGTATTTGATGCAGAGGGATGGCCTGGTAACCTGTATGTGGGTCGAATCTGGATATGCTGTGACTCTATGGGAGGTAGCACTTGAACAGGTGAGTCATTACACATGTATTTTAAGTGGTGTCAGTAATGGTGTTTGTATCACTCTATATGTATCTTATTGCACAACATCCCGCTCATGCAATATAAATGTTCTCGCAAACCCCGAGGATGGACATTCTGAAACAGCTGTCAGTTAGTGAGATATTTGGAGTATGCAATCTTGTAGTTCGGATCAGACTGGATTACCTGCTCTTGGTGATATATTGAACTTTGGTTATTTTGATATATGTTACAAGCTACATATGTGTATGCATTAGAACATATGGAATCCGAAACTATGTGCAAGGACTCTCACTTGTCTCATTTTTTTTGTGGAAGTTACCTTATCAGCTTACTAGACCATTGCTATATCTTTGATATTAGCCAAGACTGAGCCATTGATTAACAGCACTGAACATTTTTTCTATTTTTTCAATATACTCTAAAAACTTTGTATGCAGCATGCTATTTATTCGCTGATGTGCTGTGCCGAAAATAAAACAATGTTACTTTTTTGAGACATAAAAGGAGTGCTGGCTTTGTGTTGGATACACATCACAGATGAGGGGGAGAGGAGGAGAGAGGAGAGGGAGGGGGAGAGAGGGAAAACCAATGCCCTATTTCATAATCAAAAAACCTATTATTGGGGAAGGAGTCAAAACACTGCTGCAGCTATGCAGATGAGATGGTACTATGCTATGTAGCTGCCATTACCACCTTACTTGAACCAGTGTTGAAGCCACACAATTTACCAATTACTAAAGGAAGGTAATATGAAGTAAGTAAAAAACAAACTTTTTATATAGTACCTTAATGCACAAGATGTGTGTTCCAGCCTTTACAAGTTCTTCAGCTAAATTCACATAGTAGTCCAATGTGTACTTAGTACGAGTTGGGTCTGCCACATCACCAGTATATGAAATGGCAGCTTCTACCACTCCACCAGCTCTGCCTGCTGCCTCCATACCCAAAATCATGTTGGGCAGGTAGTTAAGAGAATCAAACACCCTAAAGATATCCATTCCATTCTCTTTAGCTACTTCACAAAACCTGCAATCAAAATATAAAAAAAATAAAAAAAATTAAGCCAATGTCTGGCATCATATATATCTTGGTGTCATCAGAGCATTACTGCATTATGACAACAAAATAACGTTTCAGGGGCTTAATTATTTACATTACCAAAAAAAATCTTACTTGAAAACAGCATTATCAGGGTAGTTTGTATAGCCTACAGCATTTGCCCCTCTTAGAAGCATCTGGAATGGTATGTTAGGAATAAGTTCTCTCAATTCCTGCAAACGTCTCCAAGGGCATTCATAAAGAAAGCGCATGGCAACATCAAAAGTGGCCCCTGCAGGATAAAAAATAAAATGAAATAAAAAAAAAAAGTTCCTTCACTTCCAGAAACTTCCATGCAATCCATTTCCATATGCTCTGCTATGTTACAAAATGACCTACAAATAAATAAATAAAAGTAATAACGGGAACAATAGTCATCATAATGATGTAAGTTAATAGGATAATATATTTTTTTACAATAATTTTTTTTGTCAAGATTTCTTATTCTCTGTCCCGTTATTTAACAAACAACAAAGGACATGATCCAGACTTCCAAAAAGGGGGCACATTACAGTTCGGTGCGCATCAGGATACTTAAGATCCAGCACTGAATTGTACTGAAGCGCATATGGATTAGCTTCTGATGACAGGGTTGGTGAAAGCACTAGTGGGATGTATCATAATTGCACAAAATGGGTGTGTCCTATGCATGCTGTCCTATCCAGACTTCCAATCCATCAACATTTTAATTTTTTAATTGAGGACAGATTGGAAATATTAAGGTTGGGGTGACCTGATGGAGTACAATGTAACTAAGGGAAGCGGCCTCCCATGCGCTCAAACCAAAGGCTGGATCCAATTTACATTTCTTATCAAATGCATAGACCATAATATCAATAGCAATTTGTCACCAAAAAGTTACAATATGTTTACAATTTTATGCATGAAATAATCCACAATAACTAGTTTTGTTTCAATATAAATTGAATGCAAAGTAAGACAAAATGATCACATTACATACACACCTCTATCTGCATTCTATTAATGAGCACCTTAAGGAAGGAAACACTGGTGAATCACCATGTATTAGGCACAGAAAGTCCTGGGAAAGTTCTAAAGTGGAACCACATTTATACATTCAGTACTAGTAAACCTGAACAATCATAAAATCTAGATTAGTTTTTTCTTGGGTCCAATATATTGGTGAAGGGGAATGTCATCCTGGATAAAAAGTAACTTACCTCCCCAATTTTCTAGACTGAAGAGATTGCTAAAGTTGTGTGAAACAAATGGAGAAATCTTTTTGAGGTCATGTGTACGAACTCTCGTTGCAAGGAGTGACTGGTGGGCATCACGGAATGTAGTGTCCATAAGGAGAAGACCTCGGTGTTGTCGTATAGCCCGTGCAAACCCTTCAGGACCATCACGGAGGATGATATCTCTGAATCCAGGAGGAGGATCACCTTATGAAAAAAAAACTAACACTATTTAACAGCACAGAGGAATGCAGGATATGGCCACTGCCCAGTTTCTACGTTATTTGGGATTGTAAACAATACATTGCAAAAAGCTGATAAAACAGAACATGACACTTACTCATTGGAATAGGAGGAATGACAGGATCTATAGTCGATGGTTTGGCATTAACAGGAATAGGTGTGGTTGGGCCATTCACCATCACGTGACCTACACAAGTATTATTCAAATCAATATGTAGTTAGTTGCATTGTCAATCATTATATTTATGTAACATATAAGACTTACAAGCTAGACCACCATAAAACAAACTTCCAAAAGTCTCTGAGAAGAATGCAAAACATGTGCCCCAAAGATATTTTCAAGTGTGGAAATAGACATTGAGGAATGAGGGAACCATGTCCAAATGCCACCACCTTCCAGTTTTATACAATCATACATGTTACAAGTTACATATAGAATACACTGAACCTGTCTACTAAATTTAGCCCCAATAGATCATTTCTCACTCCTAAAACAAAGCTTAGTTCATTAAAATGACTTATTTATATAACTCCCTGATTTTCCCACAGTTACCAACACTTCAATATCGCTACTATTACCATCTCCAAACGTAACGTTATGTAATGGACAGACTTACCTAGGTAATAAAGAAGCTTCTGTGCTCTGTTTTGCACTGGTTTGAGATTGAAGAGGTCAGGGTTTTCATCAATAAATTGAGTGTCGACTGTTCCATATAAAAACTGGTGATTATTCAGAACATTTTGCAAGAAAGGAATATTTGTCTATAAAAAAAATGGCATAAAAGCTGTAAAATAAGTTTTGCAATAATGCAAACATAGACCAGAATAAACCTTACGTATAAATGAGTATGACAAAATTGTATTTTAGAAATAAGAAGCAATATAAGCTGAATCTAAACCCACATGATGCCGAGTAATGAATCTAAGGGGGAATATTTTAAAAATAAATAGATAAATAAAATCCCAAAGCACAAAAAGTAGACAGATATTTTATGTTTCATGTAGAGACTCAAAGAAAGATATTCACAAACTACCGTGCCTCAGAGGGCATACATTTCCCTCAAGTTACTACTGTGTAAGTAAATACTGACTAACTATGTCACATGAGAGCCTGCACAAGTTAAGAAAACTAAATTTAAACTATTTTGTAAAGCACACTAGTATACTGTTCTTTAAATGTTATAGTATCCCTTAGTTCACTAATTGTAAGTAAAAGAATCTTATCTAAATGTATTTTATTGAATACTGCAAAATGAAGAAGAAGAAGGGGAAAATGTAGTTTGAAAAAACAAAGACAAAAAAGGAGAAGAGAGAGGGAAAAAAAACATGCTAGAAGAGCGCGCTGTGCACACACAGGATGACGCCAATGTCCCATTTTTGTGACACCAGGGAGCTGCCTGCTGCATCACTCTAGTTACTGAAAGACCTGCTAATTAGAGCCATGATGATTAGACCGGAACAAATCTAACTCTGAAAGAAGTGAGTGAGAGGGAGCCCTATGAAGTGTCTGTGATGAGCTGCTTTTACTAAAAACAGAAGTGTAAATTGCCAAAATGGTGTAGCTTTATAATAAATGCTGCAAACCATATTGATTTATGAATATATACAGTATGCGTATTTTTTTTTTTACATGTGGCTACAAGAGGATCTCTTTAGCAGCTCTTAGAAAGACTTCATAGATCGAAATTTCAGGATCTGTGTATGTGAAGTGGATAAAAATGACTCATCTATTGTCTGACTCACATCATCATGAACATACTGAAATCCCTACAGTGTTTGGGTAGTGTAAAATTCCAGTGTCTAGTAACAATCACTTTCAAGGCTTCTTGTGCTAAAGAACATTAGAGGCAATTCAGTCAACTTTGAGAAGAAATAAGGAAAATACTTATTTAGAGTTATGTTGGTGTTCCTGATTCACCAACATCTCCAGGTTACCCGTGTGGGTGTTAAGAGATCTTGGGCCAGATTTATTAAGCTGCGAGTTTGAAAAAGTGGTGTTGCCCAAAGCAACCAATCAGATTCTAGCTGACATTCTTTAGTATGTAAAAGGAAACTGAGAGCTAGAATCTGATTGGTTGCTATGGGCAACATCTCCAGTTTTCCAAACCCCCAGCTTAGTAAATCTGGCCCTCTGTATGATCTAAAGTACTCTGTTCATTATAGATCATCTGGAAACAAACGCTGTTAGCTCAATGAACTGAAACTGTCTTCCATTTTGTATGCATATAGGGTTTATGGGAATCTGACTGCAGGCATTCAAAATACAGACATCCGTGCCATGGCTCCGCTAACTACTCCTCTCACACCAACAGAGTTACAATAGCCATACCCTACTACCTTAAGGTTGCAGAATCAAGTAAATGTAAAATTGCAGGGGTTCAGAAAACTGTGCAGAACATAAAAGCGGAGGAAATGCAATCTTTAAGCACAAAAATAAGAGGGAAATCATAATTATGGATCCTGTCGACTCTTGCAAATTTGTTAATTATAATACATAAAATATTTTCATAAAACATAAAAATCCTATTATTTTAACATGTAACCCATACACAATTACCTAGATATTTATATTTCTTTATTTCCCATGTATAGAAATGTATTCAGGGATTATTATCAGAAATGTTGCTGTGCCAATAATGAAAAAGTCTTCCTACTCAGGGCAGCAAATATGGATCATAATTTTCTCTTTGCATGTGAAATGTATTTTGGTGTTGCAATTTTATGCGCTATTTGTTCTAGGAAGAGTTAATGCTCTAAATAAAATTGTATTGAAATCATTGACTTTATTACACTCCTTCAAGTCCATGTCTGCTAAACTATTGCACAAAAATTAAATCTAATTAAGACAGCAAACTAGTCTGTAGGAGACCTGCAAGGTTAATGTTTAGAATGTGCTGGGCAGTTCTATCCACAGCTGCAGGAACTCAGGTGACCCAGTCTGGAACACTTTACTGATACAAACAGAAAAACAAAGCTGTTCAGGGGTACACTGAGCCACCTTGTGGTTGCACTGTGCATCGCAGTTCAGTGGACACCAAATATCATGGCACTAAATTGTATTCCAATGGGGCAATATAAAGAGAACTTTGGTATATTTTCAGAGAAGGTAAATAAGAAAATCTGTATTGCCTTACATAAAATTCACCAATAACACCATTTTTACTGTAATCTAAATAAAGAAACTAAAACTTTTTGCAAATCTATGATCTTTCCTTTAAAAATCTAAAAGGCTTGGTTGATTTATTTTCAATAAATATACCATTATAGGGATGTTTAGAACAAGCTATCCAAAACAGATCAATACATGAAGTGAAAGTCTAAGGGAAGCTATCAAGTGATGTTGACAACTAAAGACACTGTTCTATGGCAGATTAAAGGGAGACTGTGAATGGAACATTACAAAAGCTCTATGGCACAGAAGTGGAAGAACATTCTTGATCTTGGTTTGGCTTGAACAGCTTCAAAGTTTAGTGGTATGTTTAGCGCAAACCTGCACTATGAATCAAGTGAATAACAATGTTCCTTATGAACAAAATGGTGGCAGGGGGGAAATTATATGGAGCTATTACATGGGCCACAGAGATACTGCGGGAAAAAAAGTCAAAATAGGAGACAAAAACAAACATTGGGGACAATCCAGACATAGAAATTGGATACAGACAGAACAGGTTACTAAGTTTATCCACCAAATGTTATACAGTAGTGTTTTAAATAATTTGCCACAAAGACCATGCATATAATTTGACAGTTTGTAACATGCAGTATGATTTTTGAATTACTTTTGTTACTGGTTTATGGCAGTGTGATGGGGCTATTGTTTCCTTTTGTTTCTGTGGCAAGCAGATTAACCCCTGCCTTTCACGCACCTGTTTAACATATACCTATAAATTGATTGAGCAACTTCCATTCTGTTTTTATTCTGTTTGTGGGCATGTCTGGGAGCAGTTGCTGAGAGGGAGAGCTGTTTCACAGCAGCCATTTTGGAGACTTTAAGGGGTGTCTCATAGGTAAGTTGGCTCTCAATTTAAAACATATATATGGGACCCAACATTGGGACTCTCAATTTTAGAGTTAGGACCACCATATACAGAAAGGCCTTGACGGTGGCTGGTGGCTTTTCCCATATTTGATCAAATATGTGTACGAACATTTCTGTGTTTTATTTTACAGATAGCACAGTAGATTGTTACTGGTTTATGGCAGTGTGCTGGGGCTTTTTTTCCCTTTTGTTTCTGTGGCAAGCAGATTAACCCCTGCCTTTCACACACCTGTTTAACATATACCTATAAATTGATTGAGCAACTTCCATTCTGTTTTTATGATTTTTGAACCATCATCTTTATAGAGCACTATTATGTGAGGCTAGTTTTATCAAATTTTATTGTTTAATTTTCAATCTACCCTCCGCAACTCATAATTTGTTGCATTGTTCCACACCTGGCATATTATATCTCTAACAATCATATTCAATATGCCTCAAACATAAACCGCTGCAAGCATATAAATGAAATTTTTTGAGGAGAGGTTAAAGATATCACTTAATAAAAACACATGCCCCATATTATCATCCACGTTTATTTTGTTATAGTATGCTTATTACTTACAGGTAACAATATAATTGAAAGTGCAGAATTGTTAAAAAAAAAAAAAAAATGTCTAACCTATCTACCATGCATTTGTCAACCAAGCTGCTGTGTGACATATGAGCATGCTGGCATTTGGAGTACTACAAGTAATAGAATACCCAGGTGTTTATGACAGCCTGAGCTTGCTGCAACCTGTACTGCACTAATACAACTAATATTATTTACCTGGACCTCACTGAGGTGTAAGTTTGGGTTCAACATCACCATGATGCTCAGCAAGTGAATAGGAAAATGGTTTTGGGCACAATGTTAACATTAAATCTTGCAATAAAATGGCATGATGCTAACATTGTGTACAAACTATATGAGCTAACATCGCGCCCAAAGCCTACATCATAGGGAATAGAATCCGTTGATGAATCTGTTGATGAATGTGTGTCCATTAAGGAAAAAACATTCAGACGTGTTTAGAGTGAAGATTTGTACAAAGTTATAAGTTCTCCATGTAAACTTGCATAATGATGTTCATACAAAGAATTCTAAACAATAAACCAGAATACTCCCCCAAGTGGAACAAATCAAACCCTGGTCTGCCTAGATGACCTCCAAATAAATACATTTTATCTTTTAAGTCAGACCTATGAATAAACAGGACATTTGAGGAAAGAAAACTATTATTTGTTTTCCCAGATATATTTGCACTTGAACAATGAAGCATGCATGTGTAACTCAATGCATTGTGTACTCACTTCACCAACACTCTACAAGCTTGCTGTGTAAGTGAATACATCATTTACTCTCCTCCCTTGAGCAGTTTCTTAACTGACCATAATTGGTTTGTTTTCTTGTTTGTTTTTCAGGACAGAAGATTATCCCAAAGACGGATACATTACAGATCATTTGGATTTAAAAGATGTATAATTAAAGGTAGATATCTATATATAAGAAAACATAAAAAAAACTACAAATAATAATTTTTCCGTTTTTTTGAACAAGCTATATACATAATGCAGAAACTCACTTTATTGTTACCATACAATACAGAAAAGGACGTTCTACTCTACTGCTTCCATTAAATGTCACTAGAAAAAGAAGTGCCTCCTTGCCATTTTTACCATTTCTACATGTCCATCATCTAGATTCATTCTTGGTAGATAAACATTACTCCCTCTCCCATGTGAAAGAAAAAAATGAAATGATTACATGTGCATGGAGATAACAGTGTTTCCCAAAATAAAAGGTCTGCTGTCATTTAATAAAGCATCTCAATTCCTATGAAGGGGTTAAGAAGAAATCACAGCTTGAAATGCTGTGCAGGCACAGCAGTGCGGCTGGAATAAAAGCTACTTTCTTTCCACTCCTCCTCCTGATTCTCTCCTCCCTTCCTCCCTCTGCCCTCCACCTCTCCAGGCTGTTTGCTGTTTCAGTTTCCTCTCATATCTCCATTTCTCTATTTTACATCCATTTTGCATTGTCTCTGCTTTCACCTTGGTTAGAAGGGGTAAAAATGCCACCCACTGGAGCAGTGGAATGACAAGGAAGAAAATTTGGGAAAAGCTATGAAGTAGAAATGAATCTACACCTTGGATGAAGAGAAAAAGGCTTTGTTCTTTTCCTTGTGCTATTTAAAGAACATGGCTTTATTTCATATTCTATTTTAATTTCACAATGGAAAACCTCCACAGAAAGAAGCTGGGACCAATAAGATGGTTTCCGATTCTTAGACGGCTCTCTCTCAATCTGCCTGGATGTCAACCTTTCATATTCCTTACTTTCGTATTTGGATTTTAACCATTAGAAGAGCTGCACAAAATTTTGTATGTGGAGTGTGAGACTGGAATTGCTGGCTGCTATGGTTTGTCTCATACGCATCATTGCTACATCCTTTGTAAACTATCTGAAAGCCTGAGTCTTAATAAATCATATACCTTCTGTACCTAACAGATTAAAGCGCCCCATTAATTAAGCCAGGAATTTAACTCCGTGTGTGTCTCTTCCTTGCAGTGTTGAAACTGGTTTACCTGTGGTTTTTTTTCATCTACTCTTTTCAGGACCCATAGACCATGGAAATTTTTGCCAGGCTTTAGATGCAGACAAATAAGATAATAATGGTAATACTTTTGTAACATATGCTGTCTATAGAACTCTTCTTTTTCACTGATTTCATTTCAGAAACCATATAATAGATCTTCAAGATAGAGTTTAAAAAGGATGGATAATATCACGATGGTTTAACACATGCGAGAGGAAAATACACTGATGCATGGTGAAGTCAGCGCTCAATGTGGATTTTCTGAGGGGCTCATGTCTTGGGTGACATAAGGGCCCCAACTGTTTGGAGAATGGGGCTGTGCGAAAGGATTGGTCCTGCACACAAGGTCCCATCTCTCCTGTGGGATCTGTCAGAGGGACAGAGAGAGAGAGGACTGCAGTGAAAAAAAAAACCCAGGAGATAAAAAGGAAAGAAAAGTCTCCATATAACCTCTCTTCTTGGCTTATTTGCCCCAGGAAATGCCCTGCTCAACGCAGATTAGAAGTACACAAGGCAAGAAGGGCAGTAGAACTGTTACAGCAGAGGGAGACCAGTGAGGAAAGGAGGAACGCACAGGTATTAAGAAAAAGAAATACCATTAAGATAATTAAAGCAATAAAATGCTAGAATAAAAAGACAGGCATTAAATGTTTCTGCAAATAAGCCCAATGACCTTTAATACATATTAAGACAATATATTTATTGTTATTTATTTTGATGTATTTATTTTTACCAGCCATGGCCAACAACCACACTCTGTATCAATCTATATTATGTGGGTACTTGAATATTGAAAGTGTTAGCTAATGATAATGTGTCAATAATGCATACTAGCAATATACATTGAACTTATTTGTTTATAACAGGGACATGCTGTGTGCATGAGCATGCATTGTGTTGGATACAGGGGGAACATACACTGATTATATGGTTCTTGACATGAATCAATGTCATGAGTGAGAGATAGCTCCTGAACTTTGTAAAGGACACACAATGTGAAGAATAACAGGGGGAGGAGATTTCCATACATGGCAGCAGAACACCTAAAGGAGAAAGATCAAACACTGCAAGGGCTACTATCTATAATAATCTTCTGAATGCTGTGGTAGCCTTTGTGGGAAAAACAGACAATTGGCATAAGAAAACATGGGAGGGAGGGGAAACCTGATTAATTTTACAGGGTAGTGTCTCAGGTGTTTCTTAGTATTTATGTCAAAAGTTCACTGTGATGCACTAATCTAGTCCTCCTGGTGAACTTGGTTTATTATCTATTTGGACAACTTGAGAATTGCCTTTATTAAAACAATTAATTAATGTCCATGTCTATTGTTTATATCATCTTGCACTGTGGCAGTTTCTGTGCACCTAATACAACATTACCATATATGCAATAAAAATGCTGTCTTGGGTAAATGTCAGGAAAATGGAAACAATACAAAAAAGACATCTGGGAATACAATCCCCAAGGAAGAATATACATTAGATGCATGCAATCATTAAAATAAACTCCTGCAAACACCAAAAATAACTTGTTTTATTACATAAGGTTAAAGCACATTAGAAAAAGGCTTTGTATTAGAATTTCAATTTTATTTTCATTTACATAATTTATAAATTGATAAACATTTTAAAAAAGTTGATAGATGTGTTTTTTATGTATTCATTATTAAATGTATTTAGTGACAACAGATTTTTCCTGTAGAAACCAAGGTCTCACACATACACTACAGCACTGTTTTACAGCAAATTACCAGTAGGAGGTGCTGCACTAGAAGAGAATATATGAGAGCGTGGGATGGGGTGAACTATGAAAAAAAGGGGTGAATATTTTCTAAATCAATAATGCTGCAGGTCATTCAGCCAACTGATATCTAATAAACAAACATTTTCCGAAAGCCACAGAGCTTTGGTTCAGTCTCTACACTTAAGAGTGTAAAAAGCTTTGTCTATCTGAGACTTATACAGTGTCACTCAACACTTATACGCAGAAGCTTTTAAAAGCTACAGACCAGTCAACATCTATCACAAGGGCATTCAATACTATTCAACCCTTTGTGTGCCAATATAAGTATGAAACAGTACATATTATGGCTATTACTTAAGTAATTTCCTTGGTTGTTGACCAGTTAAACACTAACAAAAAATCCTGTTTTCTGAAGAAATGCTTAGCAACCATTTGCTAAGCAACAAGGTATGCAGGGGGAAGAAAAAGGAGTGATAGCTTATACTATATAATGATGTAAACCTCTGCAGTGTTAACAAGGTGTCTGTTCATACATGTACTTGATTGCCAGATTTGCAGGGACCACAAAGCAGTATGAAGTTCTAGATTTCCACACTTGAATGATAATAGTAACAAAAATCAAACTCCCAGGGCCTGATTCAATTAGCCGCAATGACGGGAAAAAGCTCACGGTGTGCTTTTTCCAGTCATATACAGTATGAAAAATAAGCAAATTTTTATGCGAACCTCTGTGGAGTGTGCATAAAAATCTTCCCCAAAAATTTGGCTAAATTATCTTTGCACCACAAATAACGCCGGAGCGCAGCTAATTGAATCGGGTCCCCAATGTCTACCTTTACTAGGGGAAAGCTCTTCTCATTTACAGCATATTCTTGGTATTTACATATAATGTGCTGTTAATGAACAGGCTGCAAGTAGGAGCAAGGACTGGCAATCATTACCAAGGCAGACGTTGAGTGGCCTGCTGGACTGGATGGATGACTGCCACAACACACAACAGCATTATTTGGGATTTAGGCTTAAGCCGGGTAAAAACTGAAGGGTTATCAAATGATTATCATGCAGTTCACACGATAGTCAATAGATATCTCTGACATCTTTCCAGTGTCTACCTGCCCATGATGCTGCAGAATTGTCAAAAACGGTATCACATTGTTGAATTAGATTATTGAGAGTTACTAAACTCAGAGAAGTCAAAAGGTCTGTAGAAAACTTCAGCGTGTACCAGTTGCACTGGTTAGAATGTCTGATTTCCGAAATAGGGACATCCGAAAGTTCCTTTTCAGATGTCCCTATTTGGAATACCCCTTCAGTTCAGAATTTTTTTTTCAGAATGTGTGAGCATGCCGATCGGCATACTCAACAATTCCGTTTCAGCAACGCTGCCGCCACTACCGCAGGGCCCAGACCACGGGAAAGGTGAGTAATCTCTTCAGGGTTAGGGTCAGGCTGCGAGGAAGGGAGGGTTAGGGTAGTTTACAGCCTTACCTTTCGGAGCACCGCGTTCGGTGCTCCGTAGATCGATTGCTATGCCTCATCGAGGTGTATGAAATAAAAATATCGAAATAGGGCCGTTCTTTCAGGGGACCCACACCCGCATGTACTGACACACTATCTTCACTGAAATGATTTCCATTCATCTTTCTTCATAGGGCTGCCACCTTTCTGGGTATGCATATTGTTACAGCAAAGACTTATGGGAACCATTTCAATGTCAGGTCAGGGCTAGAATATTTTCAACAAGATGTCAGATTATCTTTAAAAACTTCTGTGTCTAATTAGCTTAGCTTGTCAAACTCCCTTTATTTTCAAAATTAGCCAATAGTTTTTATAACACAGTTATTTATTTATTTATGACCATGGATGAGAAATCATTACTGGCTTTTCCTGTGATTTACAGTTCATCAAAAACTACTTTTGTGTGCTGTTATGCTGCAAAAAAAATCACAAATTATTTGTAAAAAGACCCTCATTTAATTCTAAGCACTCATGAACACATTTCCCTTACATGGTTGTGTGTGTGACTATTAATAAGCAAACTAAAGCATCTAAATTAGACACAAGGATTAAGAATATAGTAAAATGATTAATAATTCTGTAGGTTAAAATAAATGTTAGAAGAACAAACAATGTAAGTGGTACTGCGTCCTTTACAGTATAACAAACCTGTACAAAGGTTTCTGTTGCACTCTTTGGAATACTACCAAAATACAAATCAAGCAAATTTGAATATCTGAACACAGTAAGGGGAAGTGGGGGTGTAGTCAATGCCTCCTAAAGATTGAAACTGGAACAGAAAGCACCAGTTACCATATATTACAATAGCTATCAGCACCGTCCACTTAAGACAATTTAAACTTGGGACTTCCTCCTTTATGACTACATACACTCCAAGTGAATACCTCTTGTAACTTAAGAAGCATTAATATATGAAATGACTCATTTTACACATTTGGAAACATAGCAGAATAGAGCAATATTAAATGGTTTGTATGTACAAATGTACATGGGTAAAAACAAAAACAACCCTTGTACATTTATGCAATTCAAGAACAAGAGCTCATCAATAAGAATATATAAAGACACACAAAAGCATACTTAAGAAAAAAAAGTGTCCCACGTTAATTAAGTATCCAATACTGACTAAATCAATGTACACAGCCTGTTCATTGATCGGAGTGGTATTAATCTCTGCTGCATATTTTCAGCAGCAATGTAGATGCAGCCTAGAGTGTATTTATGTGCACCGCCTTGAGATATTAAAGATGGGAAGAAAATCCAGGGACACCCATCATAGATCTCAGAATGAGATTAACATCCATCAGAGATCTCACTCAGGTTTGGGCAATGGTCCCGCACTCTCAGGATAGCTGACAATCCTCCTGTTTCTCAGACAGATTACTTTCTTGTGACTCTGGATCCCTGCTTCTTAAAGTTGTTGCTCAAAGCCAGTACCACACCTTCATCAGGTTTATATTGAAATAATAGTCTATTATTTAGTAAAATTGCAGCAAGGGCTGCCATCAGAAATTATAGATGCCCCCCCCCAAAAAAAAAACCGGGTCCACAACGTACAACTTTTACCAAATCTTCCAAAAATGAGGAAGAAAAATAATGAGGAATGCACAAATTATTCCACAAAAAAAAAATCACATCAGTTTAAGACTAAAAAGACTTTGAAACATCACCTTACTACATAGAGACGTACAAAAGTATACATATTTTAACACAAAAACTCAAAACAGCCGGTATTGATAATCATTAGAAAATGCTAATGCATATTTTTACTTCCAATACATTAACTTACCTACTCACTTTCAGAAACTGGTGGTGAGACTAAATGGTATTTAAGTCATTTCATATAGTCTTTAAACTAAGTCACGCACATTGACTAGTTTTGTGTTTTTTTTTTTGTTTTTTTTTTAAATAAGAATTTCCTATAGGGAAGGGTATTGATTTATAATCAAATGAACATGAAAGGTTTTACAGACGTTTGATATAAAAATAAAATGCCACAATCAACAACATTTGATAAATGATACCAATTATTTTTTGCAGGGGTATAAACATTGTCTACCATGGAAATCTTGGTCAGAGGTGTTCTGCTGGTTGGAAGCCTTGTGACCATGGTCCATTCTTGTCCTTTTCATTGCACCTGCCAAAACCTCTCAGAGTCACTCAGTACACTCTGCGCCAACAAGGGACTACTATATGTGCCACCTAACATAGACCGCAGAACTGTGGAACTACGACTGGCTGACAACTTCATCAGAGTGGTCCAGCAAGAAGACTTTTTAAACATGACGGGCCTGGTGGATCTTACATTATCAAGGAACACAATTGATAACATTCAACCTTTTGCCTTTGGTGACCTTGAGAGCCTGAGATCTTTACACTTGGATGGAAACCGTCTTACTGCTATTCACGAGGAAGCTTTAAGAGGAATGCTAAACCTTCAGCATCTTATCATCAACAATAACCAGCTTGTGACAATCCCAGTAGCCACCTTTGATGATTTCCTTCTTACATTAGAGGATCTGGATTTGTCTTATAACAATTTAATCAGTGTTCCATGGGAGGCTATTCAGAACATGGTTAGCCTACATACCCTAAATCTTGACCATAATCTCATAGATTATGTAATGGAAGGCACATTCTCTGAACTATACAAACTTTCCCGATTGGATATGACATCTAACAGGTTACATACACTTCCTCCAGACCCTTTATTTGTTCGTTCTCAAACTGGAGTGGTTAGCCCTACACCATATACATCTACAATTGTGCTCAATTTTGGAGGAAACCCATTTCACTGCAACTGCGAGCTCCTATGGTTACGAAGACTTGTAAGAGAGGATGACATGGAAACTTGTGCTTCACCTCCACAGCTAGCTAGGCGGTATTTCTGGTCTATACCAGAAGAGGAGTTCACATGTGAGCCTCCATTAATAACTCGTCATACACATCAGCTTTGGGTGCTAGAAGGTCAAAGAGCAACTCTGAAATGCCGTGCAATTGGGGACCCAGAGCCTGTTATTCACTGGGTATCTCCAGATGACAAAATTATGCCCAACTCATCAAGGACAGCATCCTACCGGAATGGAACCTTGGATATTTTGGTAACAACAATTAGGGATGATGGTGCATATACCTGTATAGCAATTAATGCAGCTGGGGAATCAACTGCCCAAGTAGACCTAAAAATGATCCCTCTGCCTCATCGCAACAATGGGACAGTTAGTGTACTGAGGCAGGATCCGGGATCTTCTGACATCACCACTTCATCCAAGACATCTGCCAATGTAACAGAAGAAAGAAAGACACCACAAACCTCTGTTATAGTTTCTGATGTTACCTCATCATCTGCATTAATACGGTGGTACATGAATAGATCAGCTTATGTGGTGTGGATGTACCAGATCCAGTACAATTGCACAGTTGATGAGACACTGGTGTACAGGTAAGATAAGAACATGGCATGTTTAATACACTATTGAAATTGTTTACTATCCTACAAAAGGGTTCCGTTCGCCGTTTTGAAAGTAACATTTCCAACATACAGACAGCCGACAGCTAATTGTCAGCTTTCTCTATTTTGAAAATGTGACTAATTAGAAAGTGTTTATATTGAATGGGTAAGTATGTCGAATATATTTTTTCGGAAACTTACCCAATGATTTGCTTTCCGACACGCAAGACCCGCCCGGACAGGTTAGTGGACTTGGGCTATGAAGTGGGGATACAGTGTAGAAGGGGTGTCTTAAGGTTAGGCTTAGGGTTGGGCGCAGGGAGGGGATCCAGCATAGAAGGGGAGTCTTATACTTAGGCTGCAGGGAGGGGATGGAACATAAAAGAGTTACCCACTGGGGCTTTTTTGAAATAATCTTTCCAATTACATAAGCAAAAGACCTTTTCACCAGATATCTTACCAGTGTGTACTGTCCAAAGATGTTAAAAAAATCTTTTGAAATAATCTGTGATCTTTTGATTTGACAATTTGGAGATCCTAATATGCCAGATCAGCAATTGAAAGATATCTTTTGCTTTTTGCATGTGTGTACTGTTTCTATTAGAAGATCTTTGGACAGTACCTACTGGTAAGATATCTGGTGAAAAGGATTTTAAATTTTGTGATTGGAAAGATTATCTGCTGAAAAGACCAGTGTGTAACCTGCTTTAGGGTTAGGCTGCGGTAAATGGAGGGTTAGGGTAATGGAAGGGGAGCGTTAAGGTAAGGATTAGGATTGGGGTTGGAAAAATACTACCAGACAGCTCTGGAGATTCCTTCTGAGAATCTTCACAAAACTCACTCCTGAGGGGAATGAACAGTTGTTTCCGGTCCCTATTGATTGATTGCTTGACAGGTTTTTATATAGCGCTATCAGATTATGTAGCGCTTTACAGAGAATATTTCACATTAACATCACGTCCCTGTCTCATTGGAGCTACATTCTAAGGTCACTAACACACACACTAGGGTTAATTTTTTAAAGATTTCTATTAACCTACCAGTATGTTTTGGAGCGAGGGAGGAAACCCACGCAGACACAGGGAGAACATACAAACTCCACACAGATAAGGCCTAGTCCAGGAATAGAACTCATGGCCTCAGCGCTGTGAGACACAAGTGCTACTCACTGAGCCACCGTGCTTCAGACAAACGGTGCCGAAACGGCTGTCAAAAAAGGGCCATTCTCAGCAAAAAACTACACAGACAATTACTGGTAAAATATCATAATTACTTATATTTTCCCAGAAATTATAATTAGCATCAACTTAACACATCAATTTGTTTATTCGTGACTGTGCAAAGTGGCATAATAAAAAAAAAAACACAATTTAGACAAATCCATTCTTAAAGAAATGTTTTCATTCAATGACCTTTTACTTTTCACAGGAAATGTTGACACAAAGACTGAATTATTGGCATGTGTGCAATGGATATGTTAAACATTTCCATTAACAGGAAAAATGCCAAATGACAGTAAAATGTTGTTATTAGACATTGCAATGAATGATAAAGAAATTTATGATTTACTGCAACGTTTCTTCCATTTAAAATCATGTCAAACAATGGTCCGGATTCACAGTTACGTAGTTTTCGTCTTTCGGACGCTGTTTTTAAGAATTGAGCTACTACACATGCGTAGTAGCTTATTTACTCTATCTACGTATCATTTCTGTTTGTAGACTGCTTAAGCACGGTCTAAAGACCACGCTTTTTGGTTAGTAAAGATTAGAGTAAAAATACATTTCTGGGCATACAAGGTGTAAATTTTGGGGCATTATAGGAGCAATGTGATGTTTGCCCTTTGGCTTCACTTTTCACATGGTTCTGGAGTACTGATGTACTGGTGATTAAGTAGAATACTTATCTGTATCTATACAGTTTTTCTATTTTACTTCTTACATCTATATATGTAAATCTATACAAACTGACAATTTAGCAGTAAGTTTTGTAAAGCCTATAAAAATTATAATATAGCAGTAGGTAAAATAATATTCTATCTGGAGCCATCATATTGCAGTTTATTTGCATTCTTCCCTTGATGTTTCCACAACAATCTGTGTTACAATAAAGAGCAGAGGTATAAGTTGCAGGTTAAAAGTTCTTGATTCATTCCAGTAGACACAACTGTAGCAAGGGGTCAGTTTAGGACCATATGTTCCGTTAATGAAAAAATCAATCAAAATGATGTTGTTGAACAAGTTTCGAGATGCCAACAATGAATTTACACCACAGGCGTCCATTGTCTAACACATATATAATATAAACACACAAATACACTACTTGAGTATCAAGCCTTATTGTGCCAGCTTCAGAGTTTAAAAGTCAAATGGCTGTGCTGTGACATTTTAATATCATGGTCTTTAATTAAAGCTACTTTATAAAAACAATGGGCAAAGTTATTTTCTAAATCATTTCTCCATTTAGGAATCTGATTATTTCACATAAATGTTATCACACTTTTCCTGTCCTAGTCTAATTGCACGGATGTTGTCGTCAGAAATGCTTCACAACTCTTCTGTTCCATATGTCATATGCATGTAGATGAAGTATTGTGATTACCCACAATATGAATGGAGAGTTTAAATACTAGCAGTGCTATGAACTCATTTTGTTTGTAAGCTGTTAAGAGCTACTGGGCCCTCAAATGAAATATCTGTTATGGTTTGCTGTTTCACTTTAAAATAATTATTATGCAATTTACACTTATACAATCAAAAGTGTAAATTTATTAGAATTTGTGAGTTCAATGCCTGGTGTAGAGAGCGTCTATGCTGCTCAATAAAAAAGGGGTTTATCTGAGAAGAATTTAAAAAAGGACTAAACAGGATATGGGCACAACGTGAACTCCAGCAAGTCCCATGCGCTACCACCTGCATATAATGAATGCTAAATTGCTGGAGAGTGCTTTCTGAAGCGTCAAACACATGTAAATACATGCAAGTTTCATTTGAAGGACTCCATATTGTAAATTGTAAATATGGAAGCATTTGCCAAGGTTAAGAATCTTATCCAATGTGATATGGTAACCAAGTTACACTTACTGGAAGATTAAATAATTCTACACCAGCAGGCAAAAGGTAGCTACTAACCCTTAGAATCCCCTTCTGCTTTGAGAGACTGTTGTTCTGACTTACTTCTTTGATAGCATTAGAACAAATAAATACCATAGAATCTCAAACTAAAACAACATTCATTTGAAAAGACTACACAATCACTCTTCTAAGCCTTACCCAAAAGTCCTGCCCTATATTAGTCCTGGATTATTTTGTAAAGTTTTTTTTTTTCTTGTGGGCCTCTTAGGTTTTAGAACCATATAATGTAATTGTTAAAAAAAATACTGTATTTGCACACATCTGTCTTGTAAATTTTAAAACTAGTTAGGATAAATTTTAAAACTTGTGTTAGGATAAGGGAAAAGGTTTATAACTGTCTCTACAGATGGTTCTATATGTCCAAAATTTTGGAGTTGTTTGAACAGATATTGGATGGGCTACACCGTTGACAGTTCTAAGCTTATTTGGTGATCATCTCCAGGTAGCTGGTTTCTATGGTTCATTCCTTTTTGCTAATAGACATATTGGCTACGATTCAATTGAGCACAATATTGCTGTCCTATTTTGTGTTTTGTAAACATCATGCCCAATAGAACAGGGCAATATGTCCCAATTCAATTAAGAGTCTAACATTGCCCACATCGAACGGTAAACAGACACAGCGCGATGTTGGCGATGTTGTATTTTAGGTTATCGCGGCCAGTAAAAAAAAAAGTAAAACAACAAAATTCATCTATAAACAACAACGAAAAAAAAAAAATCTACCCCAGAAACATAAAAAAGCCTTTTACTTCTCTGCGAAATGTACTAAATTATTCTTTCTTTCTACAGGATTCTGCCTTCCACAACTAGGCACTTTTCCTTGAAGCACCTAGTGTCAGGAGTAGATTATGACCTTTGCATCTTGGCAATTTTCGATGATGTTGCAACCTCATTGGCTGCTACTAAGTCCTTAGGGTGTGTGCAGTTTTCAACAGGCGAAGCATATCCAGATTGCCGTTCTCTGCATGCTCATTTTTTAGGGGGCACTTTAACCATCATCATTGGAGGAGTCATAGTTGTCACATTGTTGGTCTTTACTGTGGTTATGATGGTCAAATATAAAGTGTGCAGTAGTGCTCGCTCTGACATTCCAAAAGTTACGAACATGTACTCACAAACCAATGGAAGCCAGTGTGTTTCCAATGGCATGCCTTTACAATGCAGACATAATATCGAGTCTGCCAAAGCAAGTTGCTCTAAGGGGACTTATAAAGAGGATACAGGAAGGGTTGTACATGGAGTCAAACCTCAACGCAGAAAAGCCAGACACAGAGAAATGTCAGAAAGTAAGGAAAAGGAGGAGGACAAATTCATCAAGGCTTCAGAACCTGAGGGAACACATTGGAGATCAAGCCCTGACAGCACAGATTTTGGGATTCTAAAAACCAAGCGTAGCTGTTCTGTAGACATGGGGGAAATGGCAACCACCACATGTTATAGCTATGCCAAGCGGCTGAGTGTTATATGGACAAAGAGGAGTCAGTCTGTGCATGGCATGCTCTCACACTGCGGAACAGAACTGCCAAAGGGAAAACCAGTGTTATTTACTGGCTCCGATGAGCTTGAAGAGAGTGTGGTGTAATTGACACTAGTGTTACAAACTATTATTACAACCACTTTGTAGGTGCAAGTATTCATTTTGATATAAAAAAAATGAGCCATGAGTGAGCACTTTCATTAAACAGAAAGTGTTACAGTTGCAATTTGATACAAAGTGGTTTATCGCAAATTACTAAAACTTACCTGTGAAATAAACTAATTTAACTGGTCATTAAGGAAATATTTTATTTATATGTGGAAGGCGATTGTAATGTTATCTTTGGATGTGGTGGCACCTTGTGATAATATTCCGTGATATATTTGGTAAACAACCTTTGCTGACCTCAGATGTTTGTTCCTTTGTACATATGCAAATTGAACCGAAAACCCAACAAGATACACATGAAGAGCTAAAGAGCGTCTCAGAAGTTTGGTTTAGTGGGATGATTTTGCCTCATATAAAAGTATAAAGTCTCAACAAAAAAAAAAGGTCAGAATTTTATTTTTTTTGCAAAATTTAAAGTAAAGTTAAATGTAGAGATCAATAGTTATAAGACAAAATGGAGAATCTGGGAACAAGGTTGTGAGGTCTGAAAAGATGAAAGGCCTGATCACACAGAGCATATCAGGAGGTGTCACCACCTTCTAAACACAAAATTGATTGATATTTGCCAGGTGTTTTAACAAAGCCATGGAAAATACTTCACCATAAAACAAGCATTTGTTATGTACTGACTATATGTTGTCCATCAAATAAATGGAAGGAATCAAAACTGTTCTAATTAGTCTTGAGCCAATCAATTTGGGTTGAACAAACCATGCTTGGCATAAGCTATTGTAATGGATCTGAAGTGGACTTTGTATTTGTTTGCCATTAAATGTCCTGCTTTCTCCTGATCTAAAGGCGTTTTACCCTTCCATAAATACAACATAACAATTGGTTAAAATGGCTACAGCACTTTAAAGTTCAAGTTTTCATCTAAGTTAAATATATAAATAACTTACTCATTGGATTTATTTTCTATCATTTGCCAATAAAAGAAAAAATATAATTGTTTCATGAATTAAATTAAAATCAATTTATTGGTTGTGGTGCAATAGTAAAATGAAACACAAATTGGTATTGTTGATTCAAATGGAAATGACAAGTTGCCACTGCTCATTGTTGAAACATTTAAATTCCATTTTAAATCAGGCTTGTCGCTGTTACACTTATGCAAATAGTTGAAAGCAATCATTGTAAAATTCTGAGAGAATCTTTAGAATCTCAATGGAACATCAATTAAAGAGAAAACAAAACAAAACTACTAAACAAAACATGTATATTTCAATTAATATGTACACATATAACCTCCAAACAGTGTCGCCATTCTTGTCTATTAGGGTAACTGGGAAGGGCCACGGGATGATTAAAGATGTTCCTATGGGAAGCAGCTACCTCATAACAAAATATATCATCACATCAATGTGTCCACAGAACATTTTATTCTTAGCTGTAGAAATATACAATGTGAAGAAGGTCCATGGACAAAAAGGTGCACAAGAAAACTGGTCTAGCCAAGAGGTTGAGAAGCCCAGACAAATGTGACAAATAACAAAGAGAAGGAGGTTAGAGTTACCAATGAATTATGTTAGAGAGTTCTATACATACATCTTCTACTACATAACTAGATCATTATATTAGTAAGGTAAAGGAAACCATTTATTTTTTACATATTCCACTGGTTTATAAAACACTTCAGCTTACACAGCCACATTCAAATACTTTACAGAAGTCCATGGGTTAAATTTACTAAACTGCGGAAAAGAAAACGTTGAGATGTTGCTCATAGCAACCAATGAGATTCTAGCTCTCATTTTCCTATTATATATTAGAGAACGTCAGCTAGAATCTGATTGGTTGCTATGGGCAACATCAACATTTTTCCTTTTCTGCAATTTATTAAATCTAATCCCAGCCTTGAGCAAAGCCTGGTTTGGACAAGTCACTGTAGGATATGGTTGGTCTATGTAAACAACATGTTGGCAATCTTTTGAAGAAAAAAATAAGCTTCTACTTGAGTATTTGGAATTCAGTCATTGCATATAACATTTCACAGATGCTACTGACCTGTGTATTCAAGCAAGCAATGTTTTGTTCAATTCCTTGATTTTGTATTTTTTATTAATTTTTTCACATACTGCCTGATAAAACAATCTTGCAAATCCAAGCAAATAATGATACATGGCGACCATTCATCTACAATGCAGCAATACTAAACAAAAAGATTTGGCTCTTGTGCTTTTCCTATTTCTTTGATTAATACATTGATGGGGAAGCAACATGTCCACAGGAGTCTGTAATGGCTGTGAAGCTGAACAGATGATTACATGGTATGGTGTACACAGGGAAAATATGACTTTTTTTCCCCTTAGCTTCTAATGTAGCAGAACCAAATCTATAGCTTACATGGCTGTTCTCCTTTATAAGACCCTGCTTTACTTATGCTGCTCATTTGTAAACACATAAGCGGAATGCATTAAAGCTAAAGATCACAGATAAAGGTTCCAGGGAATTCAGTCTGGTTATGTACATATCTCCCTCTATCTCACCCAGCTGTGCTCAGGAATTACTTTTAATTACAATTCAGTAAAGCCTGACATCCTTAGACATACTAATATCTAATGAATAAGCTTTGCTTCCAATGACCATTTGGAGGAGATTAATGGTGGAAACTATGCTATACCAAAGCTCATTACAATTAATCATGTTATTCCTCTCCATAGCTACTAGGAATGTGTGTTTCATTAATCAATTGCCTCTTTACTTTGCTTCTTTTCCTCCAGAGTAATGTAAGAAATAAAACCACCATTTCATACTGAAATCGGATATGCTCTATATGATTACATGAGACAAACTCATGTGATAAGGGCCAAGCAGAAGCAGACATTAAACGCCCAGTAAAACTTACACGGTGATGAACAATGACAGCTGTCTGTACTGCAAGCCTTAAGGATCTTAGTGATATGAATATAATAATCACGGTCTTTAAAAAGGCACTACAGAAGCCAGCGAGTTAGCTATTTGTAGCAATCAGCAAGGTATAAGGTATCCGCATGCTATCCAATGTCACGTTTGTGCTCCTTTAAAGAGACTCCTTAAAAAAAAAAAAGTGCACAATAAACTAGTCACACACTATATACTTCTTACAGTTGTATTGCTATTGTCTTCTTACAGAAATAAATCTATTCACCTTTTGACAATTCAAGGTATTACTGCTAATGTAAAGCTTTATATATTACAGTCACAGTCCCATGGAGGGAGAATGCACATTGTCCAATGACATCAGAAAATGGGAAAAGCTGCAAAAGAAATTTATTGAAGCCTTTGCAATTACAAGCTAGTCTCTTCTGGCTTCTACAAGTACAGTCAAGTACAGATTTGTATTGACCTCAGCAGTTGCTAAGAGACAACAGCATTACATTGTTCAAGCAGTTTTGTTTTACTATAATTATTTATATATTTCATAAGATATTTTTGCTGCGCTTTAATAGCCTTTATTCTGTTTGGACTAGCATTTAAACTGCAATTCAAATTCAAGTGCCATTGAGGTTCATGGGATTATGCCACTGTAAAAGTAGAATCTGATTTTGCAGATTTTTTTAAATATAATTTTGGGTTTTTTTTTTAAATACAAGCTCTCAGCTGTAAAATAGTGTCTGTATCATTAACGACCAAGGGCCAGATTCAGACCACCATATGATAGGCTTACGTGAGAGGCTTGTGTAAGTAAGTGAGCCTAATGGTAACATATGAGCATGCACACCAGGATCTCCACGCATACAGAACTTTGTTCTGTGCATTAGGAGATCCATCCAACACCATGTCTCGTCCAGTTGGCCCACCTAAACTCAGTAAGGGTGGTGGGGTGGAACATGTAAATTCTACAGTCTGAGCTGGTTTTAAGTGCTCTGTGTGGATCCTCACTTTGTACCCTCTTGTCCCCCTCTGCTACCCTATACCCAATCCCCACCTGGTGGATCCCTCTCTGCGCTCTATCCTCTGCTACCTGATCTTCCAAGCTTGACACCTCGCATTTTGCCTTGCATTCTGTGCTTGCTTCACTTTATTGTTTTTCTGTGATATTTTTATAGTCATATTGTATTTAATATATACTATGCTGTCCATCCCTACCCTGTATGTCTGTACTGTTGTACTGTTTGTTGTATTTTGTGCGGCGCTGCGGACACCTTGTGGCGCCTTATAAATAAACGATAATAAAAATAATCAGCGGCTGAATCACTTAAGGTAGGTTTATGGCAGCATAAGTGCTGCTAACTCCGCACAAGAGAAGAGAGTGAGTGAAAAAGGAGTTCATCCCTCCTCTTCCATACAGACTACCAGACCTCTGTTCGTACAGAGAACACAGATGTCTGAATCTGGTCCCAAATGCTTATATTTCTTTTATCCCTCAAAGCACTGTTGCATTAACGTGACAGCTAAGGACCATGGGGAATGCATTAAAAATGAAGGTTATTTACAGAAATAAGTAAAGGACAGTCTTCTACTGTGATATAACCAGTCGTCTTTTGTTTTCAGAAAAAACATTTAACAAAAAAGATGTGTTAAAATCCACACATTTGGAGAGGAAACAAATCCCATTAGACAAGGTGCAGAATTCCACCAGAGAGAGGCAGTTTGCAGATCTCCAGACTTGGCAATATGTATTCTGCATTAAATAAATCTGTCTGGGAATGTTATGGACAAAAAACACCTCAAACTTCTGAAATCATGTAAATGAAGCAGCGATTTTTAATGGTGTGGAGAGAGACAAGCTTTAAGATGAACATTTAAAAAATGTGGGTCTCCGAAGTACAATTCTATCTCTGGGCACAGAAATGTAAAGCTCTTACCCTTCACTGATATTTATAAATAAATGTTATTTCACACAAGGGGCCATCTCTTACAAAATACTTGCCACTTAGGAAGGCATTACAGGGATAGCCACAAATAAGTCATTACATTTTATAAAGTCAAAAATCTCATAATTAAAGGATATATATTTCTTAACAGTTAACTTAAGCATTTTGCTTAAAAGTAGGCCCTGATTAGCAATATAAAACCATAGGATTTGGATTATGTTAAGTATTATTTATAAGTATGCAGGCACTATGGATATAACGATAACAATGGGACAGAGACCTGTACTTGGATCATTGCTATTTAATATTTTTATTGGTGATATATATATCATAGTTTAATTCAAAATGATGCGCTTGGCATGCAAGAATCCAAAAGATCAAAATATCATTAATGGCTCTACATTAGAAACTTCTGAAGAGAAACTTGATCTAATAATAATTATTTCGGGCCGGATCCAGACATGGTAATGCTTACCAACGCTAGGTGTGAAAGTGGGCTCAAGTCTTAAATTACACTTTGCAAAGGTGGAGGCTGAGAGGCATATTGGCTTTAAATGTGTGATCTTAGAATACAGTTTTGTGCATTTCTTGGTTATCTCTTAAAAGAGAGGAATGTGCCATATGCTAGTGCCAAGTGCAGAAGCTACCTTTGCGTAAGTCTACTTTCTGCATTTTAACCCTTTTATTTTATAAGAAACTGTTTGCATTTTGTATGTTAGTTTACTATAATTTTTTTTATATAAAAGCATTGTAATTTAATTTTATATTAAATATCAATTAATATATTCAGGTCTCTGTGTTCTTACAAATGCATGTGTCAGATCAGCCTTGATTATTAAAATAGATCATTTTGAGTTTATGATAATTCTGATAAAGTATATTGTATTAGATTTGTTTAAAGGAGAACAAAAGACCTCCAGGGACAGTTGAGTACTGTCAGGCCTGTCTTGGTGGTGTCCACTTATTGGTAAGTAATATTTGAGGTTAACAAGGGGCATTATTCACTGTAGAACAGACTAGGTGCTTGCTTTGATTAGCCCCTCGATCTCAAGGTCTCAGGTGAGGTCAGGGTGGTGACAAGGGCAAACTTCTATATGAGCACCTAAATTAACATTACATTTTATATGTATGTGGCACAATAGCTCACTAAACAAAATACATCTACAGTCAACTATAGTACAAAGTAATGTAATTAAACTAGAGTACCAAGAGTAATTTCACTGTATAATTATTTATGATCACCTAGATTACAGGAAATAAGCTTCTCTTTAATCACTATCGTCACTTCTAAATCCCAGGTGATGTAATTTCCAGTGGCTGATTATTTTGTCTTCTTAAGGGGGGCCAATTACCTTTTGTTGGACTTATTTAGGGCAAGTTATTCAATTGTCATACATTTTTATAGTCTTGCAGTAAAACATTTTAATGTTATTACTAATAAAGGTTTATACTTTTTTACTTTATGCGGAGAAGGGGTAAGAAGTATAAAAAATGTACCCCATATATCCGGTCTACATATCTCCATTCTGGTGCGGGTTAAGGTTCTTACGTTGACAGTCAAAGAGTCGACAGATCAAATTGTTAACAGTTGAGTATTATGTTAGTATTACATTTAGGGCTGATCCAGAGTTTGGGAGCAAGGGCAAAACAGGTGCAAGTGTACAGCTCGGCTAAACCATGTTGCAATGTAAGGGGTGCTACTTAATTTTAATTCTTTTATATATAGGGAAAATACATTACTTTTGCACACAGAACTCAAATACTGCATAGCTTTATGTTTAATCTATAAATTAGAGTTGAGCTAAGAAACGTCAACTCTCAATTCAAATTCCGCTCTTACAATGTAAATTTTCCTCCCCTTGCAGTTCAACATTGTGTTGCTCAGGTCTATACTTGCACCTAAAAAAGGTTTAAGTACAATTCTAAATCAGCTCCACTATTTTACATACAATCTTACAGTATTACATACAACCTTATAAATTGATTTGAGCAACCACAGTTTTGTGTATGTTTGTTTTAAAGCATGTCTGGGATAGCAGCTGAGAGGGGGTACTGTTCCAGAGTAGTTATTTTGGAGACTTGGGGACCTCTGCAGTGAATTATTAGCTCTCAATTTAAAAATACATGATATAAAGGCCCAAAGTTGGAACTCTGACAGTATTAGAGTTAGGATCACCAAAACAGAGAAGCCTTGTAAGTGGCTGGTGGATTATCATATATTTGCAAATGTACGTAACACATCTTTCTGTCTGACTTTTACTTTAAAGACAGAATATAATGGTTAGGTACTGGTTAATTGCAGGAGCGCTGGGGTGACTTTTCTGTATATAGTTTTTCCCACACATTTCAGCTGTAATGAACATTTGAGCTCCAGAAAAATGTTGACATAGAATTAAAAATTATTACAACAGTTCTTGTATTATTTATATAGAAGCAAACTTTGTTTTTAGAACTACAGAGGTAAAAGGATGCATTAGTTACTGCAGAGGTAAAGGAAAACTTTAGACACTGCAATTGGGTATAATAAAGTAAATGCCCCTCCCCAGTGTCAAAGCAACTTCAGTGTGTAAGAATGGTGGATATGCTTATTTTTTATTAAAGGACATCCATAAGTATCATTGATCTCTCTGCAATACACTTGTGACTGTTGCCTAAAGTATATAGGGAAATAAATAATAGAATATTCAAGCTGAATTTCTGCACATCAGACCCACCTGTGTTCCCTTAAGCATGCCATGGAACATTTTGCTGTAAATACACTTGTATGAATAAGCTCTGCACAGTTAGTTATTCAGCTGTCTATAGAGTGCTATAACCATCTGCACAGAAAACTAATAAGGTAAATGAGACCTTTTCAGAAGACTGCAGTTCTCTCAAAGTAATTAGTTGTAAAGTCTTAGGGCTTCGTTTCTGTGAAATGAACTACTACGCATGTGTAGTAGGTAATTTACCCTATCTACGCAGCAGGTCGGTACGTAGATAGCATTTACATTGAAAGATGTGGCGTTCTTAGGAAGAAGTGGGAGAGAGGAGGAATTTAGATTAGCCGGGGGGAGGCAATGTCCGTACGGACATTGCACGGAGACATAAGGCACCTGGAAAAAAAAAGGTGGCTGGAAGAGTGAGTTAGGTGCGGAACTGTGAATCAGGTTCTTAGTAATTGTACCATTTAAAGGCTAACAACTTTTATTTTGATTAACGTAGGAATGTACAAATTATACCTCTAGGGTCAAAACATAAATTTTGTGGTAAATCAGGTCATTTCACCAGCGCATACATTTCTGGCAACACAAGAAAATTATTCCAATAGCATCTGTGCATTGTATGCTGCATATTTCTGAAAAGATCTTTTACTTGACTGGGATAATGCCCGTTCACTAACATGAATTTTGTGTCTAAGTACTGAAATATTGTAAAACTTTTTGCTATTCTGTGTATGACAATGTTAAAAAAAACTTTTGCTTTTTTTATGAAAAATGATTTTTACACCCAATCACTCACTTGACAGCAATTGCATTTTTCAGAATGTGATTTAGGAAAAACAAAAAGTTCACCTTGAAAGTGAAACATTATATTTTCACTTTTATCTACATTACTATAGCTCAATGTCAGCCACTGTGGCTGCACAGACTTTATGTGTTTGGGTGATGGATCAGCAATAATAGCATTTCTGGGCATTGAAAAGAAAATTAAGAGAGCTCACTAAAGATGGCACCATCAGTGCGTGTCGGGCGCTGGGTACAACCAATGAAGATTTGCTTCAGCAACTTAATGATCATCATGATTTCATTTTAAGACAAGCAGAAAGATAGATAGCAAAAATCAATAGCATTCAGTTTGATCTGTGGAGCAGCAGAGCAGAAAGTGAACAGGAGAGGGATTTGGAGAGTATAGGGAGTGGAAAAATGGGAACTGGGAGTAAAGGAAGACCAGTGCAGCATCAGAGAGAAAACATGTGGGAAACACTCAATAAAGTAGAAATGATGCAAACAAAGCAAATAGATTACAAAAAAGCTATTAGATTTGGTTAAAGAGAATATAGTAAAGTAGCCATTAAAATAAATTCTAGAAGTATGTGTAAGTGGAAATGCAACTTAACTGCTTGCTCTTATTATACATATTAAATAATGCAGTTTGAGGTGGAGAGAGGGCATTATTATAGAATGTGAATGTTGCATGGTAGTGCTGACTCAAAGACTAGAAATGCAATCAATTATTTAGATCTCTGAGCAGAACTTCAATTATTTCTGAATTAATAATTACCCTGTGAAATTAATCTTTCAGAACAGTGAAAGGATGCTTTCTGCCAGTTGCTGAATCTTACAAACACATGATGTGCAGTATTATTATTATTGTACAGAAACAGACTGCATTTCTGTCAGGCTCAGAAAATGTAGAATATTACGTTTAAATTCAAATTTCAATTTTGCCGCATGACTCCTTTCCTGAAGTCCAAGTTCATATTTGCATTTTAAACTAAAATGTCAGCTCTTGTGTTTTGGATGAAGTTTAAAGGCCTCCATTTTAGAACTTGGACAGTATTGGAAGGGGCTGGAGACATACATTGCTGAATAACACGTTTACTTATCAGACTACACACTAATCTGCAATCATCCAAAAGAGAAATATATTTGCTATAAGTAAGGCTTATATTTATTTTTTTACTTAGACATTAAAAACATCCTTCCCCAACAGGCTGCATTATAGTGGATGAGGCAGGTATAGGCACAATTTTCAGAGACTTCCACATATCACAAAATATCATAGCTGAGAAATGACACTTCACTGCTTCATTATACCTGTTTTTCACAGTTATTACATTCTGCCAGTGGTGTTGTGCTGTTGCTCAGTATGATAGCCAGTCATCTGACTGTAGCCTTTGGCCATTACTGGTGTATATTGAAATTGGTGAGACGGCCATTTGAAAACAGACTGTAAATGACTGCAAACAAATACTTCTAATGTAGAGAGAAAAAAATACCAAGAGCTAAAAATTATATAATTTTATCATACTGACTATTATAGAGAAATCCAAAATCTTATAAAGGAAGTTTTTCAGATGTGGAACGCAAAAATGGTTTTAGAACCAAAAGGAAAAAATGTGTATCTTGCAAATACGTAAAATGAAGAATAACACACCGCAATACAAAATGTGTCAGAGTTATTGTGTAAAAAAAAATACTTATTTATAAAGTAAATTAAATGGCAGGATATCTCAAAATATTACTTTGAGTGTTTGCTAAAAAATGTTATTCAAATATTAACACATAAACCATATTACTTAAATAATGCAGTGCGCCCTAAGCTGAGCATATCTCTGTGTTCATGTATCACTATGTTGAGTTATACGATATTACAACCTTTACTTAGAATATCTTTCTATTAGCTCCTTTTTAATCTAAATATGAATAATATAAATACTTCTCTAAATAGATGGTTTGTATTCTGATGTAAGTTTGTCTTATAAGAAGGACTTAGTGATGCCAAAGAACTGCTAATTTCTTTAAGAATTCTTATGTGAAAAAAATGCCTTTTCCTCTCTGAAAAGACAGTTATCATATAACACTGCGATATTACCTAATGGTTTAATAACAGTTAATCTGTAAATCTGTGCCAATATAGAGGTAGAAATTTACCTTAACTCCACGGATTCGGAACTCTGCCAATGCTCTGTTCATCTTAGTGGCTGCCACTTGCTGATCCTTCCCATGGGCAATAACCTTGACAAGAAGGGAATCATAATGTGGGGATATGAGAGCTCCTTGGAAGGCTGAGGCGCTGTCCAACCTAATACCCATTCCCTCACCACTTCGGAAGACCTGAAAGAGAGAATAAGTCAATTAGTCAAATTCAGCAATTCATGAAGACTGAAATGAAAGCATACAAAAACATGGTTTACAGCGATAAGATGGCTAGTGTGCTAGTTCTTTTGCAGGCTACATATAAGCATATACTGTATCTGCTTATTTCAGATTTGAATTTGCCAGCTGAGGTGTTTTTGAGGGTAATTTCTAGAACCTAACGTTCACAAAATCCTGAATTTATTTAAACTTAACCACTGATTAGGGGTCTCCATTGCCCCACATCTTTTGCTGGCTCTGATGTCCCTGCAGTCATTAAATACACAGATGTTTTGCTTTCTCTGCTAACTTGTTCAACCCTATATTAGCAACCAAAGGACTAATTTATTTAACAGGTTTTTTTATAGTGCTATTTTTGTAGTGCTTTACAAAGAATATTTCACATTCACATCAATCCCTGACCCTATTAGAACTACATTTAATTTAGTCAGCAGCCAATTAACATGTTTTTGGCATGTGGGAGGAAACCTGAGCACCAGGAAGAAACCCACGAAGACACAGATAATGCCTAGTCCAGGATTCAAACTCATGACCTCAGTGCTGAGAGGCACAAGTGCTACTCACTGAGTCACCATACTCTTCAGAGTAAGGGTTTAAAACTTTAACCTTCATTCAGCAATTGCTTCTCTGTAAAACTGTACTGTATCACGTTATTCCATAACAAACAGAGAACATACCATACTACAGTGAAGGATTTACAAATGGAAACAACTGAAGACAATGAGTGGGCAGAGTTAACTTACATAAAATAAATCATACCCTATGATGCTACAAGAAATCATACACAAAAACAACATTCAAGGCTCTACAGGGATTAATTAGGTCATATAAATCAGAGGATGAATTTTTATAGGAAGGTAGCCTAAACAAAGCTATTTCCCAAATGTGTTTTGTTATCTTACTGCACTACACTAGGTTTGACCATTATTACACAGAAACCTAGATAGTGACGGCAGATAAGAGCCACGTGGCCATCCAGTCTGCCCAGTTGTTAAACTATACTGACCCTAGACCTTATTTACACTCAATTTAGATTAAGATTTTGGATATCCTTATATTCATCCCAAGCATGTTTAAACTGTTAAAACTGTTAAAACTGTTTACTGTGTTAGCTTTAAACATCTCAAATGGGAAGCTATTCCTCTTATCTATCACCCTTTCAGTGAAGTAATGTAAAATATTGTTTATACACACCCAGTGCCCTCCCTGCAAACTTATTATACTTATATACTGATTATAGTATCCATGTAAGCGTCATAACACAATCTTGTAACCACAATAAAAGAAAGCAAATCATAGTCATTACTACACAAAACAGACAGTGTCCTAGTCTCCCGCTAAGGATACTTTTTTTAGTCTCCCATCCTAAAAACTGCCACACAATACAGACTATATATCTTAGTGACAGCAGGGCCGGTGCTAGCATGTTTGGCGCCCCCCTGTAAAATATAAATTTGCGCCCTTCTCCTTTTTATTTGATAATTCTCCCCCAGTATCCCCATTTTGTACCTGCAGCCCCCACAGCCACCCTCCTAGTACTCAAATCATGTGTCTCAAGCCTCCCCCCACAGTACTTTAATCATGTGCCACCAGACTCCCCACCCCCCAGTATCCCCATCTTGTGCCTGTAACACCTCCACAGCACTCCATCATGTGCCACCAGCCCCCTCTCCCAGTACTCCTATCATGTGTCTCCAGCCCCCCTCAGTGCTCCCAGCATGTGCCACC
>WWET01004647.1:21620-33049 GCA_011038615.1 Limnodynastes dumerilii | reverse complement strand
TGCCAGATGTTTAAGTCCTTGGTGACAGCAAGATCTCCCTCTGATTGCTAGCTGCAGCAACACGGAACCCAACATTAAGAAAAGGGGGTTTTACATTTAAGATTCACCTGTATAAGATGGAATAAAGCGTTTTATTTTATGAAAGATCCTGGATGTTGTTCTCTTTGAATGGAGGAAAAGATTTTTTGAGTTATGCATAAAACCCAAAGGGCGAAATCGTAAGCAGAATGAACCATTTTCATTTTATTTGATTCAATAACACTCTGTACGATACTGCGCATTATCTTCCCTACTTATTACACATTAAGGAGAAGAATGAACATGCAGACAGAGGGTGAAACATGGTGGAAAAAGGAGACATCCCGTCTATGATACACTTAACGCCCAAGAGGCAAACTATGGGCCGGATCCTTAGGAATGGCCGCTAGGGGAATTACGTACAGCTCGTATGTAATTCCCCTATATTGAAGGCTGTGCGCACATGCACAACCTTCTTACAACACGGCCGGTGTACATAACGTAAGTTACATACGTCGGCTCTTACGAAAAGGGAGCTTACCCCTCAGTACGCATGTCATATCTCCGCTGTAAAGGCGGATAAACATGCTAATTAGGGGACGGGGCGGGGGAAGCCCCGTTACGATCAGCTATGCGGCCTTAAGGCCGAAAACCTGATCGTAACAGGGTAGGAATCTGGACAAGTAAGGGTCCATATTTACTACCGACAGAGGGGAGTGCACTCCCCGCTACAATAACGCCCGTACTGACCTCGGGCGGCCATAAGGCGCCCGTAGGTCAGGATCCGGTCCAATGTGAGTACTCTAGCTTAATTATCAGCAATCTATATAAGGGGTTGTCCCTCTCTACCTCTTTTATTTCATATCTATACCTATGAATGGAGGAATTTGAGGAAAAACATAATACTAGATTTATTGAAGCATATTGAAGTTTATTGAAGAACATACAAAGTAAAGAAAAAAAAAAGACAATTTTATTACAAACAAACCTCTTTATTATCATTAAGAGTTACCAATTTAATAAGACTTCCTTTCCAAATAGCACAACCTCTCCGCAAAGAGAAATATTGTGTGTGATATCTTGTATATAGGGTGCTGACAGGTACAGCAACTATTTATCTATCTATAAAGTCTCTTGGGGCTAAGGTCCCTCTAAAACTGTGTGTGGGGATTATAGAAACCCTTCTAGTACCAGTAAGTAGCATGTACGTGGAACGCAGAGGCTCAAGCATACTTCCAAGGAATATAAAACATGTTCACAATAAAAATGAAAAAAGAGGTAATTATTTTGTATTTCACATTTGCCCATGCTTTGGAGTATAATAAAATAGTTATAACAAAATTGGATAGAAAGTAAATTACAGTGTTAGCTCCTCAAAGCACCTGCATACAGACTTTCTATACAGAGTCTGCCATTTATCACATGCATTATATTTTAGCTAGGCTGTCTTGCCTTTTGGCGTAATATAATATACATTATGGACCTGATTTAGAGATAAAATGAAAATAATAAGAGGAAAATAACTAAGGAGAGTTACTCCTGGGCAAAACCATGTTGATTTCAGGGGGGAGTCAAGTTAATTGTATTCTTTGCATGCAGGGATACATCTTTGAATTGTTTACTGCACACAGATTGTGACTAGCTTTACTTTTATACTGCCTTTTAAACTTGGGCTGGGAAACATCACCTCTCAACTCCAATACTGTTTGCAAGAGATTAAATTTGACTCCCCTGAAATCAACATGGTTTTGCCCAGGAGTAACTTTCCTCTCTTATTTTAAGTCTGAATCAGGTCCTACGTATCCAGCAAGGTAGCCCCAGACTTTGGGTCAACGATGTCTGTCATTTTCATTATGTAGAATATGCTTATTGAATTGGAATCTAGTATAAACTGCTATGCTAGGTATTATGATCTTTCATGTGTTGCAATGATAATTAGACTTACTGGTTAACAATATTTCATTCTAATTGTGAGCACATACTTAGAATAGGCTGATTAGCTTATGTGTTAACTTGGCTTTAACGTGGGCCACCTTCATCTTGGATAGTTGATAAACATACTTGCAATAGGCTGCATACCACTGTAAACTTTGAACTTACATTCTTCTAATGATTTTCTGACAGTCAGCTATTTGTTTACTGTATCTTCTTCTCCATTTTTTTTTTATTTATGCAATTTGCAGAGGAAACATCCCGGATCCTTTCTTATTTGGCCCTTTAAAGTGTCAAAATTTGAACCAGTCAAGATTGTGTACATACCTCCAACCTGTGGTTAGATCATATAGGCAACAGACTGACTCTGCATGAGGATGAATGTCAGCCATTGACAGCCTCCTTCTAAGCACACTATCTTATGCTTAAGAGGAGGATATCAATTTGCGTAAATCCATTTTCATGCATTGTGGAGGGAAGCCTAAAGAGTTGTTTGTGGGGAAGTCCAGGGTTATTGGGGCATTCACCCCCTGATTAAAGACATCCTAATAAACCAGTTTAATGGTCAGTTTACAGCCTATCCACCAACTATGCTTCTGATTGCAATCTTGTTGATTTGATGTAAAACAGCTACATAATTTTTATTCTAGGAGACAATTTAACCAGTGCGCATTAGAGAAAGAAACAATGTATATATTTATGAAGACTGTATTTTTAAGAACAATATAAAGCACTTCAGTACAAAAGTTTTATCCTCAAATGCATGTATGGATACTTTATATCAGTAGATGAAAGATTTTACAGACATCAAAGAAAAGGTTCTGTATCTTTACAGTGACAGAAAACAAAAATAGAACATTGCCCAAAGAGAGATGAGGAATATAACGCAGTGTACTGGAAAATGTTTTAGAAGGAAAAGAATACAGACAACTATAAAACAGGAGCGTGTGTAAAAATATCGAACATGTGGCTAACACTGCTCATTAGCCTTGTCTAACTCTAACACATTTGTCCAATCTTCCAAGCAGAGTCAGGCTAAGAAAAGGCTGCCCCACCATCAGCAGTTTTAGGGTTGCCTCTCTGTAGCCCTCGGCTGACCGATCAGAACCCACCTGGTCCACGGCCTCACTATGGGCAGTGGAACCAGAGCATTGTGAGCTTGAAATATCACGCTGCTTCCATGGAAACAGCGCACTGGCGATGATGACATGAACATCAAGCCCAACATTAAGAAGAGTGGACAGGAAGAAAGAAGAGGAGCAGAGAAGACAGGAAAGACATGGAGAAAGGAAGATTAAGGAAAAGAAAACAAGTAATCTAAAGGTAAGAAAGAATACAGAGGGCACTGTGAGTGATGGTATGGGCAGTGTGTGAGAAATGGTATGGGCAGAGCGATAGTATGGGTAGTGTAAAGGTATAGGCAGTGAGTGGGTAAAGACTGTGTAATAGTATGGGCACTGTATGAGTGATTGTGTGGGCACTATGTGATTGATGGTATGAGCAGTGTGATATTATGGGCAGTGAGATGTTATGAACCGTTTAATAGTATGGGAAGTGTGATAGTGATAATTAGGATGGGCAACGGGATAGATGGTATGGGCAGTGAGAGTGGCAGAGCAACTGAATTATTTTGTTACATTTTCACGACTTAATTTTATATTGCGTGACTTAATGAATAAGTTAGATTGTGTAACTTAATATGTTACATAGAGATATAATATTGGATACCTTAATTGGCTGTACAAAGCAATAATCAGGCATTATGCATTCTCTGATATAAAACCATAGTAATGACAGGATACTTATATGGATTATAAAACTGCTGATGGCGGTGCAGCCGGCTATACACTGGATCATCAGTGTAATAATGTTAATCCTAAAGTCCTCCAGTGGTTTACTGAAAACCACCCTTTAAGAATGGGCCGCTGCTTTTGGCTTGCCTCCAAGCTAAAATTTACCATCCCCTGCCTCCAAGGATCCAATTTTGACAAGACTGTTTGCACTATCCTACAGTAGACCTACTAAACTCAATTTATGCGTACACACTTGTCAAAATTTTTTGCAGATATCTTATCTGTATCTGCTGTAACTAACTGCTAAAAAGATTGGTACACACTGTGGCTGTACAGCTGGTACTCACAGACATGTTTATGTAACCACCGGGTGATTGTGCAAACCAGTCACACGAGCGTACACACTTGTTCTTGGCGGTCAGGTCTCCAGGTTTAAAAATCTTTTGACTTAACCAGATTACCAGGATAGGATGTATCAAGGGTCCAATATAGGATAAATTGGTAGGATGGATTAAAAAAGTGTATACCCAATTTATGATAATTCTTCCTTTAAAATTTCTGCATTTTCACTGAAAATATGTCTGGACAGAGCAGTCAGCAACTGAGGGACACACAGGATGGCAGGAAAGATTGGCTGGAGGCATAGAGGGGCAAGAAAATGTGTATTGTATGGCAGTAGCTAGGCTGTGGTCTGTATTGTATGGCAGTATTTAAGATGTAGTGGATGGTGAACTAATATGTTGTCTGTGTTGTATGTATATATCAGTGGGATACTTCCTGGGTCACTATAACTGTGAAATAATTGTAAAATAAATGCTTGTCACACTAAGATGGTGAAGCACTCTGTGGATACAGCTGATACCATAGTATTGCATGGCACAGTGCTACAAGCTCTCCTCTGACTATTTGAATATGTGATGGTCCCAATCACAATATTCCCCTGGTGGCCCCCATGTCCCCAGTCTGACACAACCTGTAGGACCAAATAATTTTCCTTGAAAGACATGATTGCATCAGATATCAGTTCAGTCTATGTGTGAACTATGTGGCCTTAGTAGACCACCAGGAAGGCAGCCGTAAAACACCCAATGATGGTGGAGCCCCCCTGGCTAAAATTTGCCAGCCAGCCCCTGATCTTTTTGCCTGTGTCAGTAGAATGAAGGCACACAGAACTCACTACAAAAAGGAAGGTGCTTCATAACCTGTATATTGCTTATTTGACACTGATTTGTACCCGGAATACGGCCATCATTTAGATACCAAGCAGAACAAATCCATTAAAGTGGGGATCAATACAATGTCAACGGTTGAAAAAAAATCTAAAATTAATTATCTTGTTTTTGTTTTTTTTTTATAATGTGGTGACTTGGAATTGTGATAATTTCTGTACACAAAACAGAAATATGATACATTTTATCTAAGTTTTAAAAAGAGTACAATTTAAAAAGAACAACAGAAATTTAAGCTAAGGTCTATTAATATTTTTGAACAGGGGCACAAGTTCATAAACTGTACAGGTTCGGGACCAGAAACTAATAACGTTCATTAGCAGTTTTTAACCAATAATTTAACGTTAAGAAAAAAAAAGGGTAACGGTTGTTCAAATTGTGATTATGCATTTAAGTGTCAGTGCATTGATCGAGGGGAGATTATTGACCAGGATGATACAAGTTATATTGATTGCAGGGATCTGATAGCTGGAGTCAGGATAGAATTTATTTTTCCCTTGTGAGATGTAATTTGCAAATCTTACACTAAGGGCTTTATGTTTGGCTTCCTCAAGATCAATAGCTTTATAAATATAGGATGAGCTGCTCTCATAATAAGAAGGCAGCTAGTTTTAAAGCCAAGATACTTTTTAAATGAGGTTGCCAATTATGAATCACACCGACCTTAGATAGCATAAAATAAATATGATTTGCCAGATTATACTATAACAAAAGAAGCAGAGAGTGATCCAGCTGATGTAAAGTGTTTAAAAATAACAGCATGGCCATTTGTCAGTTGTATGGCCAAATGCCTTGCATATAAATGGCAAACTTGAAGGGATTCTACCAGCAACACAACTAATTCTTCTTCTTATTATTATTATTTTCTTCTATCTCCCAATTCACATTGTTTCCTTGAGTTTCACATGTAGTCTTTGTACAATAAATGTATCTCCCAAGGTTAAAAAAAAAAACAATTGGAAAAAGACTAACATATTATAATAATAATAAAATTTGTTAAATAAAGTATTTTTACATTTTATTATAGGTTCCAAAATGAATTACCAACTATTGTTGGTTAATTTGTGTTGGCCAAAACCTGCTTTAGTTTTTTCAATCTCATATTCCTCTAGGAATGCAGTTGATAAACAACTTGATGTAGAAAATTTGTTGTTTATGACATTCTTTCCACATGTGAATCATACTATCAGCACTAAACATCTTGGTACTCATTATACCCAGAAGTCTCCCAAAATGTAAGCATTTTTGCTGCTATCCCAAGAAAGAAGGCAAATCTCCCGCAATGGACTTAGGGCAGTGTTCATAAAAATCGCAGAATCAAGTCCCGACCCCACCTATCAATACTGAATTACTCAACTATGATAAAAGTATGCAACCTAAATCACATCTTCTGTGCATTCAGCAAATAAACAATACCAGTATGGTCCTGTTAACACAAGACATGTAATCATGAAAAAAAAAAGTTAACTATATTTAGGGAAAATGTGAGTGAGCAGGCATAAAGACAATACAGGACAGAACAAGTTCAGAGTCTAGTACAAATAACTAAACATGAATCTTTGTGACTACAGATATGTTTAGAAATAAGTCACACACTACGATTACTAAGTAGTATGTGGCACATACTGTATATAGCGACCTTTCCCTAGTGGGAAATTAACCCATTTATGGGTTATTTCATGTAGGCTTCTGATTTCCATAATAAGCAACTTTTTTGATTTTAGGAAATTTGGGCAAATAAAACAGGAAGAGGGTAGTTTGAAGCTAACCATAGATTTAATGACCCTAGGATAAAGGCTAAGAAGATCTGACTGATTGAAACTATGTATAAGTGAGAACAACAGTATAAAAATAAATTTATTTCCAACTTTCAAGAGCTAGTTGATATTTATAGACCCATTCAATTCATATTGACCCTTGAGAGCAACTTGACTGTCATACTGTAATCAACAGCTTATTTCAACATTGGAAGAAATAGAAGCAACATGAAACGACATAGAAATCTGAATGCAAAATTATTAATAGGTGAATTCTGAGAATTTCTGAAGAATAATTATGCCCATGTAACACATCTAAGGATTTATGAAGATAAATACTTGCATAACTTTCCATGATATACTTATACAGAAGATTTAGCTGGAATTGATTTTAATTCACAAACTTGGGATGGTACAGGGCAGGAAGCACTTTTGCTATACATGTGTGGGGGAGAGTGGGTATGTTGATACGCACCCTCCATATGCCCACATAGAGTTTAGGATGTAGCGGGAATCGGGCATTGGACCTATGCTGCCACTGTTGTCAGAGCTCTGACTGTAGCGGCACTGGAGCTCTGGGTCCGGTACTGTTATTAAATTATAAGTTAGTATATTTTTATACTAGTAAAGCAGACATTTTTGGTATTACCATCTTAATAAAACAGATAAATAAATGACATTATATATAAATGACACATTTTGTTCTCCATAGTCATAGCTGCTAAGGAGTTAAAATCTCTCTGACTGTGTATTGAGTTGATTTTCTGCTGGACATTAATATGTAACATCTGTAGTATTCAATCCATCCTACAATTTATTGCTTTTAACTCTCCCATTCAGTTGTATTATGTATCCATTCACATATAACTTTTATTATCTTCCGTGTTGTAAGTAGACCAATAATAAATTCAACAAGAAAAAGTAAATTGCATAGCAGAGCATCCTTTTCCTATGTTTCTCTTCACACAAAGTAAACATAAAATTCAATCCTGTCATATGATAAAAGGAACATATTATAGCATACATATTATCCAATACTAATGGAAGAAATACTGAAATATTATATTTGTGATATGGTGAAGGGAGGAGTCTGGCTTCAGAAAGTTTAACAATTCAAAGAAAAAATTAAAATGTAAAAAAGTTAAGAAAAAAAAAGTAAAAAGAAAAATGCTATATGAACTTTCTACAGCACATTTGATACACAGCCTAACAAAAACAAACGCATTTAAATGTTTTGGACCTCAAATAATGAAATCTTAATGAGCATTCCAATGCCAAAAAACAATTATGAATGTACTACAAAAACAATTATAGTCTTAAAATAAAAATGACTCCAATTTTCCACATTTTTAATCAATTTAATACCATGCACATGCTTAATTTTAGCTGTTGTATCTAGACTCAAAGTTCCTCTCAAAAAAAAAAATGAAACACCAATAGTAAAGTTGATTAAAAGCAGCAGGTTACATATATACAAGTCTAATGTTCCATACACCACTAAGATTTTCAGATCCCAAGCAGTCCTGTTGAGAGTTTCCTTATCAAATCACCCTCCAGAGAAGGACTAAAATAATATTGTCAATACACAGTATTCCACTGGGACTAAGGTTTACAAATTTTTACATTATTTTGAATAGAAAAAGTTCAGTAGTAACGACTAGCGACAAAAACAGGCTGATTAAATACAATTTCATTCACATGTGACAAAAATTGGATTCATTAGATCATATGAAGTTAATAAAGCACAAGAAACCAATAAGGGGGAGGAAATACTTTTACCAGCCATGGACCATGGTAGGGTGCAGATCTCCTGGCTTTAAAAGCATTAGAAAGAAATATATTTGTTATAAACAAAATTCCACACTGAGGAGACAAAGAGCTGCAATGTCAGACTCTCCACCACATTGCACATCTTCAAGCGCTCACTCAAAATGCACCTGTTCAGTCTAGCCTACCTATCACTTCTTCTCCTTCCTTCACCTTCTCCTCCACTCTTACCAGCAGTCTACTTCCTTCCTCCTCCTTATGTCTTCTGTAAGTTCATCCCTCCCACCCCCAATGCTAGTGTTGTTCCCTCATGCACTACTCCCCCCCCTCACTTTGTTCCCGTTGTCCCCCTCTGCTACACTTTTACCCAGTCCCCACCTGGTGGCTCCCCATCAACCTCTGACTGCGCACTCTCCCCTCCTCCCTGATCTGCACAGCTTGACACCTCACATTTTGCCTTGCAGTCTGTGCTTGCTTCACTTTATTGTATTTTTGTGAATTTTATATTTATATTGTATTTTATTTTATTATATACTATGCTGCCCATCCCAACACTGTATGTCTGTACTGTTATTTGTTTTGGTATTTTGTACGGCTCTGCGGACACCTTATAAATAAACGATAATTATAAAATAATAATAGTAATGTACTGACTACTCCTATAGAAAGCTAAATTATAGAAAACTAATTAAAATGATAGGATTTTTATTAGAAAATGAACTTGCAAATATTAAAGTGACAAAAAAAAGCATAATATTACAACATTCACAAAATAACCAGGAAACTAAGATATTTCAATAAGTTCTCAGTTAATAAGGTCAATCCTGGGTTGCCTGTGCTCTAAATTTGCAGTCTCTCCCTGTTTTCACAATGCACACTAAAAAGAGAAGGTAACTGCTCTTTGCCAAGTTAATCGCAGCCTCCAAGGACTGGTTCATGTGGAGGGCAGCGATTAACATGAGAGATATATTGTGGGCTCCCAACAAATTAAAAGCCTAGTACAAAGCATAGGAGATTAATGTTCATGGAAAAGAGGTGAAACTAGCGCTAACTGTCTCACACCTCCCTTCTACCTAGTACTATCATCTATGTTACCGTTGCAAAAACTATCTTTTATATAATAATTACATATAAGTACCCATAACAGTAATACATTAACACAAACTCACTGGCTTTGAAATAAGGGTGTTGAAAATCTCCCTCATCTTAGGCATGTGTTAATAAACTGCATTTAATTGCTTTGTTTACTTAAAACATACTTACACAAAATTTTGGAACCCTTAGAGTATATATTTTATAGCTAATAGTCATGTAGAGGCAGTAACTTCAAATTTAGATCATCAAATAGAAGTTTGCACATTTCCGCACTGTCCCCATGTAAATGAAGACAGTGCCGAAGAATGCATAGTACATAGGCGCTGAAGCCAGACCTTATTATAATATCCCTCTACCCTCCCGCAGAGTGAAAGTGCTTCCGGTAAATGAGACATCCAGCCCTGCCATTGGATAATGAACCAGGACGGAATTATCGATCCAGATCAGTCATGAAAAAGCAGCACCTGCGCAAGTGCCATGTTTTTAAGGGAGGATCCCAGTGATTGGAAAACGTCCCCTTCTAGGAAGTCTCGATATGGTCCAATGTTCTTAATTTAGTCATAAAACAAGACTAGACTGATACTGAGGCGGGTCTCCTAAACATTCTTCCCACAGGATCTGTGTGTGCCTGACAATAACCATTTATACCTATTTTAATGCTATTGAAGATACTCATTACTCCGCAACACAAATGTAATTCCTGCACTGACTCCACAGCAGCCATAATACCACTTTCCTGGACTGAAAATACAACAGTCTCCTTCTCTTGGCACTTGTTTATACTTTCCCCTAAATCACATAGATGTTACCTGGATGACTCTGTATTAAACATCATTAATTCTGCATGGAACTTCTCACTATCATAAATTACTTTCGATTCAATAGTATATAATAGTATATTTACCCAAAACTTGGAATTCTGTGTTAGCCTCAACCACTTCAGATGGGAGGTTATTCCATTTACCAACCACCCTTTCGGTGAAGTATCTTTTCTGCACATTTCCTCTGAACCTACCACCCTCCAGTTTATACACATGCCCTAATGATCTATTATACCTCTTTCTTTGTAACCTAACCATCCCCAGAAGGGATTTCGTTTACTAAAACCCTCTGTTGTTTATCTTGTAACCAAGTTTGTATCCACACAACTATCTATATGTCCAGTTCCAATTTTCCAGCTTATTACACAGTCTGCAGCATTACTAAAATCCAGATAAGCTACAGCTCCCCCTTTATTTAATGCTTTACTGACCCAGACAAAAAATTAAATAAGATTTGTTTGATGGTGACTCCATGATCCTCTCTCCACTTACTCTCATCTTGCCCACCTCTTCAACTTATCCCTCTACTCTGGCTCCTTTCCCCTTAAAACATGTTCTTGTCTCCCCCATCCTTAAAAAAAAAAAAAAATCAAAAAGAGCTAATAGACAGCGCTAATATAGGTTAGAATACACTGAAAAACTAACCAAAAAATATATATAGGAATAGTGGCATTAATGAACACCAACACTGGCATAAAGGTCAAAAACACATATTTTATTCTAAACACTAAAACAACATTAAATAAATAGAACAAGTAACAATAAAATTGTTTAAAATTGATTCAATAATACTTTCAATAAACACCTGGAGATTGTCTCCTGAGACTATTTAAATTCACACTACTACTACACTCATCAGATGTGGGATGATGGGAGTATTTTCTTCAAATGGTGGACAATCAATCGTCAAAGGACGCTCATATGTATTCCTCCAGACCATATAATTCAATTTCACAGCTAACTTTAGTGAACAATGGCAATATTTAGCTCCAAATTTCTTAACTGAATAAAGAGTCA
>WWET01004646.1:78746-88759 GCA_011038615.1 Limnodynastes dumerilii | reverse complement strand
GCATTGCTGGAGGTATGTTGGGACACCCTCGGTGGACACTGTTGGAATGACGCTCCCTTGTTTTGGTCTGTTCACAGCCCCTGGACCTCGTACAGTATCAGATGCTTTTAGCCCTGAACTTCAGCACGCCCGCGTTTGATGCCGATGTTGTCCCGTCTTTTGGGACTTTCCTGGCAACGGTGAATGTGATGCTGAATATGCTGGGAGAGGTGAGAAATACAAGGTTCAAATTCGCCACTAACGCTGTGCTTCTATATCCGATCCCGCGTGAAAATTTGCTGGCATATGGTCTAAACGACTTTATAATTGGGCAGATACAAATATATATTGTATTTTCACATTTTTCCCCTTAATATATTAGCAGAGTAATTATTCTGATTTACTGGAATGCTGCTAATTCCTGATACGCTCATTTCCAAAAAAAGGAGATGAATAAAACAAACTTCTTACATTCGGACATAGAAGAGTGGATAGCGCCAATTAGAATTAGTTATCCTCTAGTGCAGTCCAGGCCAACCTGTGGCTCTCCAGGCAATGTGAACCAACCAATCCTAGCCTAGGAATAGATGACACCTGCTAAGCATGCTGGGAGTCCGTTTCCCAGAACATGGATAGCTTGGCCAGGCCTGCTCCATTTTGTATGCTTTGTACAATTTAAGCTTGTGAACAACCAGCTTAAAGATGCTGCCATATCCATTCATTAGTAAACGGTGAGTTTTCAGATGCTGAACGGTCTCCCCTGGTTTATTTTTTCAGATGGATAAGAAAAAAGACCCTCCGTTTCCAACAGCAGCAGCTCTCTCCAGCCTTTCTGAAGAGAGCAAGAACCTCAAGTGAGTGTGACTCGGGGAAACAGCCTAGTGACTCTTCCCTCACTTGGGTTATTATCCTGGGAGGTGCATTCAGGAAAATGTAGCTATCAAGTGAAATATGGCAGAGATCATTGGAGGGGGTGGGCACTCTGTCCTCTTGATTAGTGTAGACGGTGTATATGTTGTACTAATTTCACCTCATGTGTATGATATGATCTCTTTCAGGCCTCTGCTGCTATTTATCATCGAGAACTGTTTTTACCTATCAATATCCCAAGCTGTGCGCTATTTGCGGGACCCATCGGTGCACCCCCGGGACAAGCAGCGCATGAAGCAGGAGCTAGGCTCTGAACTGGTATGGATCCCCTGTTACAGGACTGGCCAACCTTTGGCTTAACAAGTAGTCTGAAACTACAAGTCCCAGCATGCTTTAACTGCACAGGCATAGCTGTTACATGACATGCTGGGACTCGTAGTTTTACAACACCTGGAGAGCCACCGGTTGGCCCGGCCTGCTCTATTACTAATCCTCTTTTCCTTTATGTGCCAGTGTACAATTATGTGTTTTAGCAGCAGTCTTCCCAATATGGCAGCTTGGCACACCACTATTAGGGTAGCCCAAAACACAGCATAGAGCTTATCAACTTACTATAATCAGTGCAGAATAGTTGCAGTAATTTGTAAAGTGTGATGGACATCCACTTCCTGATCTGCCCTGCCGTTGGACCCAGATTTAGTATCAGGACAGACGTGGATCCATAATATTCTACCTGGTACTGCAGCGCTTGCACGTGCTCACCACAAGGGGGTGTTTATCAATCCTAGTGACTGGAAAATGCCCCTTTGAGTAAATCTGTATCTGGCTCCTTCTCATTGTCTTCAACTGCAGTTCGTTTCACATCTTGTATCTGTGTTGGTTGTCACGAGTGAGATCGGCGTCAGCTCCCGCTGAGAATTCATGGTTCAAATGCTAAGCTCCACCTACAGTCTAAACTCCCCTCCCACTTATGCAAATTTCTAAAATCCCTGCACTCAGTCTATGGCTCAAAGTCACCTGTTTAATGACATGTACCTCCCCAGGGATGCTCATTCATAAGGAGTATTTGCCATCGCTTGTTTAAATGGTCCTCTTCATGCTACTTGAATGCTGTGTGTTTCCACCTGTCCACTTTGAACAAGTTAATTATCCGGATAGGTCTAATGGCAATAACGATAAGCTATTTGGTGCAGATGACACTTTAATGGAAAACCTAGGAATTCATAAACGTGTAATAGTGAGAAGGTGCAAAGTACCAAGTAATCTCTACCTGTCCGGAGCAGCCGCCATATTGTTTTGCAACTGCAGTGGAATCTTGTTTCAGTTATTACAGCCATGGTTGTGAAACTAATGTCCCATAATGCTTTGCCAGGTATTGGCTCTACCTATGCTGTTGGAGCTTTCTTGGACTTGTAGTTTCACAACACTTGGAGAGCCAAAGGGTTCCTCTGCTTGCATCAGTCTCATAGGCATAGATTCCATACTAACGATCCGACTCTCGTTTCAGAGCACTCTCATTTCAAGCCTGAACCGTTACGTGCGTCGAGGTGTCCCCTCCTCCCCCGCTGCCGGTCTTCAACCTTCCCCTCAGCCAAAGGTCGGGGCCTCTGCCAAGGCAGCCCCTGAAGCTCAGGAGCCCATCATCCAACTGGTTCAAGCCTTTATACGTCACGTACAGAGATAAGTGACTTCCACCTCACTCCGAACTTTACTACACAACGGGAACTTGCTAACGAGTGTATATAATTCTCTGTAACCCCTCTTCCCCCAACCACCACCATGGACCACAGCCAAAATGATGAAGGTACACAGGAGCTCACAAAGCACGAAGTGAGGGACATGCATCGTTTTTAGGCCAGTTCCAGCCACACCTCCTTTGCAATGTTCATATGGAGTCAATGTGGTTGGCTCTTCCTTTGGCTAAAATCCAGCACTTCTATGTTACCATCTGAGTATTGACCTTGCACTCAGATTAAGAGCATGCGGTGCTTGACGTTCATTTGCCTGTATGCTTGGTTGTTCTTTTTGTATTGATACTTTTTCTCTTTTTTTTTTGGAAGGTAACTTGTATTTTTTTGAAATTTACATCCTATTTATACTGACAGTAAATGAAACCTGTTTCCATAGTGTGGTTTGCTTGTTCTCCCTTCATCTAACATCCACTGGAATTATTTTTTACTCTAGCAACAAAACACACATCCATGTCTGCAGGAATGACTTCATTTATTAATATCTAATCAAACACAGACCGTAAATGCAGACAAGCAATAAATAACACACACAGGAATAAAAGAAATTCATTGGTACAAATGTCTTTTAGTGGCAGACCTTAGGGTTTACCTGCGGCTTGTTCAAAAAGTCTGGAACGCTATAGCAAAAAAACTGGAGTGCTGAGGCAGACGGCAGCCATTTTGTGTTCTGTAAGTGCAGCATCTGTTATGGCGGACTGAGTTTCTCTATAGTGTCAGAACACCACAGCCCCCACTTGAGAAATAAATGACACATAGCTTTCTTTTAGTAAAAGATACACTGTTAGATTTATAACTTTCCAGTCAGAATATGTTGTATAAATAGGAATATATACATTCTTTTTGTTAGAACGTCTTAAACAAGTAACAATATGTCTGCTGTCTTTAAACAAGATGGCTGCCTCTGTGTTTCTAAACAGGAGGCACGGCCTATTACCCAAGTAATAAATTCTCAATTTTGCACCTGTTCTATCGCGTAGACTCAACACACAGCAGAGGGGTCAAATATTATTCATTAGAAACTTCATGCTGAACAAATGTTCCTCCTCACTCCCCCACAAAAAAAATGGCTACCTCCTCTATTGTTGTAGTATTGTTTCACAGAAGTAATAGGACTTTCGACAGTCCATACTTAAAACAACGGAATGTATCTAAAGATGGCTTTTTTTTTTTCTATCAGGATTGAAGTCACAGAATAATTGCAGTTTAAAAGTATGTATGATACATAAACATTCTCCCTGTGTGGTGGGGTTACAATGGTCATTGTGACTGTCCACTATTAAGGGCTTCTTCAATCTGATTATTCCTTGCTGGAGCTTTTGACAGGAACCCCTAAAAAACACTAAAGATCCGCCAGAAGGAGCGGGCGTTATTAGAATGATCATTACACGTGACGTAGTCTGCATGAGATCTGACTCATCGATGCAGCTTACTCTCATGGCTGACGGGATCTGGGGGAGTAAATTTGTGACTTTAGTGCAAGCATGTTTGGTTATGAAATGGGTAACCTGTGCATTGCTACCTCCATGGATTAGTTTAATGACTACACAGAGCAATGAAGTAGTTAACCTCTCAAGTGCAGGTAGGAATGATAAATGTCAGAGGCCAATCACACACAGGGTCCAGTGACTGGGGGAAGGGGGAGCTTGCAAGGACAGATGAGATGATTGGATGGGGGATCGGGTTGATGTGATGGAGAAGCAAGCAGCCTCTCCGTGGTAAATTATCCGCTTGGAGCGTTGGCTTGTTGAGTCTGCAGACTGTAACCTTCTGTCTAACTGAGTAGCTCCAGGTACGTCACTGGTACTTTGCCTTTCTTGTTTCCCCTCTCTCCAATGAGCCAATCAGGATCCATACCAGGGAGACTGTAAACTGTGATTAACTGGAAGGGAACAAGAAACGGTCACTCATGACATCTGCCGCGCCAACAAACAAACCAGCGCCTCTCGCAATGTTCCCTCACCTCGTCCGCCATGAGAGCCAGCTCGCTGCTGTCCGCTGCCTCGTAATCGTACAGCACTCTTGCTTTGCGCGTTCCGCTCGCGGGTGGCTTGACCTCTGCTGGATTCAGAGTCCCGTCTGTAGGGATGGGGCTTACTGCCTGGAGCAGGGGAAGAGCCGTCGCTGGGGGAGAGGTGCTAAGAGGCGGGGAAGACGCATCCACGTTGCCCACAAATGTAGCAGGAAATCTAATGGAGGGGTTGAGACAGTGGCAAGTTACACAAGAACCCCAGCGCAAAGACTTACTGTAATGCCACAGCTCAAACATAGAACTATACTTACACCTCACCTCTGGAACTGCCAGCAGAGAGAAGGAATAGAGACAAGTCAGCTTCTTCTAGCATGAAACAGCATTGCAGTAACAGATAGTCAATTGGGGAGGTTGTTTATAGAACAGCTGATCTCAAATGGGGAGAAGCCATACTGGTAAACTAAATCACATGACCCTAACAATATGGCCACTGTCACGGCTCGGAATCAGTTCATTCCTGACTGTAACCAGAGCAATTAAAGTCAGTCACTGAAATGACTATATATATGCACAGGGTGTTCAGTAAGTGTGGAAACACCCTATTGAAATGGAGTAAGGAAATATTAATCTAGTGTCTACACCAGGCATGTCAAACTCATGGCATGCGGCCCTAAAGCTTTTGTTTTGTGGCCCAATCTCTGGGGGGGGACGATTGTTGAAAAAAGGCCTGTTCTCAGCCGCTGCATCAGGTGACAGCAGGAAACAGAGTGCTTTATGTCCTGCAGACATAGAGGAGCTGGATGGCGGTGCGCACCATGGAGAAGAGACATGGATGGAAGGTAAGTAAGGTATAAACGGGGGGAGCAGAAGCCTTATGAATGAGGAATACTGGGGAGCTGGAGACATGAATGGGGATTACTGGGAGCTAGAGAAAAATTGCATATGAGAATTTTCTTGAGGCCCACACAATCTTAGACCTTGATCTTTTGGCCCAACTGGGGTTTTGAGTTTGACATGTCTGCTCTACACATATGACCTGGGTGTGGTGGAAAACCCTTTAGGGAATGTGGCCATCGTGGATGGAAAAGTTGTCATCAGACAATCTCAAACAGATTCAAAATTTCATAAGAAAAACCAGTGTGATATTTGGTGTCTACACCAGGCATGTCAAACTCATGGCATGCGGCCCTAAAGCTTTTGTTTTGTGGCCCAATCTCTGGGGGGGGACGATTGTTGAAAAAAGGCCTGTTCTCAGCCGCTGCATCAGGTGACAGCAGGAAACAGAGTGCTTTGTGGCCTGAAGACATAGAGCTGGATGGCGTGGAGAAGAGACATGGATGGATGGAAGGTATAAACGGGGGGACTGGGGAGCAGAAGCCTTATGAATGAGGAATACTGGGGAGATGGAGATGTATGATGGAGGATGCTGGGATCTGGGTTGACTTGATTAGGAATACAAGGAACTGGAGCCAAATGATGGGGGATACTGGGGACAAATGAATGAGGAATTACTGAGAACTGGAGACATGAATGGGGATTACTGGGAGCTAGAGAAAAATTGGCATATGAGATTTTTCTTGAGGCCCACACAATCTTAGACCTTGATCTTCTGGCCCAACTGGGATTTTGAGTTTGACATGTCTGCTCTACATATATGACCTGGGTGTGTTGGAAAACCTTTTAGGGAATGTGGCCATCGTGGATGGAAAAGTTGTCATCAGACAATCTCAAACAGATTCAGAATTTCATAAGAAAAACCAGTGTGATATTTGTTTTAATGTAACTTTATTTATTCTCAGGTTTTTAGTTTGTTTTCTTTTGTATGACATTAACGAATAAAGTTACATTTGAACAAGCGACACCATTTTTTTTTTTTTTTATGAAATGCTACTGTCTGATGTCACATGACCCCCTCCCCATAAATTTACATCACTGCTTTTATCTCGCACCCCATAGAGTTGTGATATAACATCCACGAAGTTAAGCTACTATAATAGACTGGATTAGACGCACTTCACGCCTATTCCCGTCATCGCACTCAATGAAATCTGCCCCTTAATGTCGTGATCCTACCAGAACAGGAGGACAATGGGGTATAGTCCATCCCTGATGCCTTTAATTGCTCTGGTCCTTCAGTCAGGATCTGGGATATGGTCATAGTGGATGAACGGCTGAAACCAGTATAACTAGAAAACATGAGCCGGTGTATAGCACAGACTGGATTAGAGGTTATGTCTATGTCCACGTACCTTCCCAGCTGTTTCTGCAGATCCACCATATACTGGTAGCACTGCGCAAAATACGTTGCTTGCGCCTCTGCGAACTCGTGCAGGCAGCGGAGGTGATTGACCTGCGGGAGAAACAGCAGCCGCCATTGGTTCCTTCATCACAATTCTGCCAAAGGGTTAAATCTGTCCATGGGGCGGTGGACAGAAGGTTAACTATTACCAAGTAAGGTTTATCAGCAGAGTATAAGAATACAGATTATAAGGATTGCATTTTACTGAAGACCGGAAATAATATTGTAAAAAGGGTTAAAAAAATAAATTAAAAGCAACCCGTAGCCAAGGTTTAATATAATTCAGAACAAGGGCCGAAGATGACAGACGCTAGACCCATAAGGAGGCCGGGCCTGAGTATGGATGGGTGGGACTAGGTGGGCCCAGGCGGAACTGGGTCAGGACCGCTGCCTGATAGAAGCTGTCAGAGGCTGACAGCTTAAACAGCGGCTGGGCCCTCCATATAAGAGTGCTGAGCGCTACTGCATTATACATACACATACTCATACATGGAGTGCTGAGCGCTGGTTTAAGCTGTCAGCCTCTGACAATTTCTTGCACCCCCTGTGGTTACGCCCCTGATTCAGAAGCATTTTGCAGGTTTCGGGGGAAAAAGGCCCCCCAAAATATATAGATAGAAAAGCTGTGTATGCAGTAAAGGAGAATACCGTAGCGGCTGCTGGTTTAGAGGGCTCTATAGGGCCTGGAGGAGAAGGGAGAAGACACTGGCAGCTTAAACAGTGCTCAGAGCTCCCTGGTACCTCTTCTGAAAAATGCATTGTGTTGTGGCTGCCCCCCAGAGGCTTACATGAGTACTGCTAATCCCTTCTAGGAGAAGCCTTGTCACTTCTGCCTGACGATCAAACTCTGTCTGAGCCACTCTGAGTTCATGTTCGGCCTGCAAGAGAAAGAAAGCACCATTGTTAAAGAAACAGAATTCAGGGAATCAAATCCTTTTGCCTTCCTCTATTCATATTCACTACCTACGCTCCCCCCCCCCCCCCCCCCCCTTGTTCCTCAGCACAAACATTCTGTGCCCTCGCAAATGGTAAAAGGCCTGCTTAGATACTGCAGACACCCAGGAAGCCATTTTGTAGGTTGAACCAACAAAGAAAGTATTTTATAAAGTCATTAAAAAGCTTTTTAGGATCTAGCGCTTCAAGGATGTCATTAGGTCTTACTGAAACAATAGGCTGCAAATCTGTTCAACACACACAAAATGGCTGCTCCCTGTATATGCAGACAGCTCCTACACATAATACAATTGTTCTATCCTATTAAAAGGCTACTGGATGCCAAGGTCTGCCTATAGTTGTGCTGTTTGATTCAATCTTGCTGGACTGAAGGTGAAGGGGAACAATACACAGTATTTCATTACAATTTTCTAAAATAAAGTTAATTGTTCAAATCACCCCCATCATACTTCACCAGTCACCTGGAGTTAACATTTCTGTACACCAGAAAATCAATAAAGCAATATGTATCGATCATAACATCAGACCCTCCAACATGACCCATTCCATTAGGTACAAAATACTCTGCTTCTCGGTTTCTAACTGTCAGTTACTATGGTAACCACCTTTGTTGAAGAGACGAATCGTTTTTAAATATCAGTTAAGTCATTTCAGCAGGTGACAGTTGGAAGCTCAGGAGCGGAGTATATTGTACCTAATGGAATGGGTTTGTAGCATTCTCCAGAGTGGCATTTTAAGTGACCACGTTGCTGGTATTTTGCCCTATTGAGGGGGAGGGATCTTTCAGATTACACCAAGCTACCAAATCTGTATGTGGATGGTGGGTACACTATGTAAACAAACATATGATTGAACACTCCATTTAATATAAAAACCACTTTTAACACCCATCTGTGCCCTTGAATAAGCATGTATTTCGGGTGATAGAGGGGTTCATGCCAGGGAGCGATGCAATAATAAGCAAAACAATAAAACATGAAAAAGTTAAACATCAAACAGACAAAAGTCTTAACGGTCCCTAATTGTGGCTTTATAGTCAGTCCGTAAGGATGATTTTGGAGTAAGTTCTACTTTATAACCTGTAAAACACACACTGAGGCACAGACCAGTATTTAATCAATCTGTGCTAGATGCACGTGTGCTGTAACAACATCTGAATATTTTTTAATCCAGTTTATAAAAGGGAATGTGATTGGCTGATTTTCAGCTCTGAGTTACTGCTCACTTAGCATAAAGCCCCATTTTATTTAACTTTGAAGCCTAAATATAAAACAAAGAAATAAAAAAAAAAAATTGCGTAAAGAAATTTTTAAGGCAAAAATGGGATCTGGAATGACCTTTCACTGATAACCGAGTCCTATCTAGAGGGGGAAAGGGGCTGGTCTTTGATTATAGTTCCAGTAAATATAATATTTGATATTATTATAGGAAAGGCTGCACAATAGCTAAATACATCTGTCATGCTCTGGCTTTGCTGCCCAGTTGCAGCTGGTTACCATATTAGCAGTAATGGGCTTCTCTAGTGGGAATGAAATTGATAGGACTAGTGATGTGCATTATTAGACTAGCACAACACCGTGATGTCACGTCACCTTCTCCAGTGACAATTTCAGCGTTCTATCCTATAAAGAAAAATAAATATTAAACCTAAAGACAAAGGACCTGATCCAGAGTGAGACCCGATTATTCAGACACGAATCCCAACTGTGACCGCCTGAGATTGAAGTGGTTTTACAGGGAAGGGGAGGACAAATTTATCCTATTTAAAGTAAAGGTGCGTTTCCACAAATGAGCCCAATCTAAACCTAAACATTGCTTGACATTGCAATTGCTTCACCAATGGGTGAGAGAGGTGTGCTTTGCCGGTATAATCTGACGATATGCGACACACAGTTTTCCGTCAAACCTGGGGAGACTGCAGGGATTTGCAGCCTGAATTGAGACAGCGTGTAAACCGCAAGTAATCAGGTTGCGACAGGTAGGATTTTCCCCTAACCCTTAACCTAATCCTCATTCAAACTCTACTACCCTATTACCCTAACCTTAACCCTGCCCTTCTATGAGCCTAACCCTAACCCTTCCCTTCTAGGAGCCTAACCCCAACCCTCCCCTTCTATGAGCCTAACCCCTAACCTTCTGAGCCTAACCCTAACCCCTCCCCTTCTGAGCCTAACCCTGACCCCTCCCCTTC
>WWET01004646.1:47604-58260 GCA_011038615.1 Limnodynastes dumerilii | reverse complement strand
TGATTTCAGGGGGAGTCAAGGTAATTGTAGTCTTTGCATGCAGGGATATATCTTTGAATTGGTTACTGCACACAGATACTGACCAGCTTTACTATCACACTGTTAATTAGACTTGGGCTGGGAAACATCACTTCTCTATGAAAAGCTAATTGCAGCTACATGTTAAATCTTCCTGCGTGCATTAATATATTTTTATTTTATTGTTAAAAGAAGCAGAAATATACCGACGTGTCCTATTCCAACCCGTACATGCTAGTTTAACTTTCCCTTAAGATGCAGTCATAAATCTCTATGTCACATGATTGCCAAAGACTGACAGAGCTTCTGTGACCCATAACACAAACACACAACACCAGCGTGACAATATTTTCCATGGTGGAAGCGTTTTGAGAAGTCTATGCCGTGTGACTCACAACTCACTAAAAGCACTGATTCCACCCAAAAAAAAATAATAAATCATCCCACGTCGTCTGGAGATGGCAAAGCACATAAATTATTTGTGAGGCTATTACACTTAGACGCAGCGTTAAACAGAATTCAAGAACGATTGTTATTTTAGGAGTGAGGAAGGACTAAAGCCTCGGTGTTAACATTAGCATCCACTTCTAAACCACTAATGTCCTGAGCAGAGTGAAAGTGTCTTGTGCTATAAACAACACTGTCATGAAGGAAGATGTGTGTATGAATTATACATGCCAATTATTTCCTTCTCCCTTCTGGGAGGTTCTGGCAGGGGTGCGATACGTCATTAAATATCATTAACACTGCCCAGTGTGGCTTTCTCCGTTGATGATGGCCAGGGTTGTATTTAGGGGGTCAAGATGACTCTAGGCAATATCAATGGCCCTCCCCCCGCCCTTGTACATCTCACCATGACTGGGTCTTCCATCCCAGCAGTTAGTACATCTAGGCACATGAATAATGGTACATACCACACTGGCGGTCCTTTTATTTCAACACAATTACATATAGGTGCGAAAATGACCTCAAACAAATTGCCAATATTTAGGTACTCAAATTGAATACATGCTGGTCTAGCTCCTCCCACAAAAACTTTGTCTACATGAAGACATCCTAGGATTGGCTGGCCACACTGTGCAGTTTTAACGCTCTCATTGGCTTAAAGTTTATTCTAGTCCCTCCTACTTGGTGTTGCGTGCCAGCATTCGCTAACAGCATAGGCATAGCTTATAGCTGACAGAGCATGATGGGAGCTGTAGTTTCAAAGCACCTGGGGCCGGATCTGAATTGATGCACAGTGCTCATAAGTCTTTGGCAGGGCGTAATACAGAATCGTTTGCAGTGCATGTGTAACCACCATATGCACTCAAACGTAGAACGCTCACATGTACTTTTTATGAATGCCTAAATTTGCTATTTTGCGTAATTCTGGATATGGTCCCTGGACTGCCAACTGTTGCCTATACCTTCAGTTCCAAAGGTGCCATTTTTTTCAGCATTCGAATATCCAAACACAGACTGTGTGGGAGTCCACAATCAGAGACCCGCTGTGTTCAAGGGATCAGACCACTGACCTCCCACTGATGGATTTCCAATACACGTACCTTACCCTAAGGGCCTGATTCAATTAGAAATTTTCACCGCAATAGACGGGATAAAGTTTGCTGTGCGCTTTTTACCGTCTATTACAGTGGCTGATTTTTTAGCGCGTCTATGAGATGCGTATAAAAATCCACAAAAAAATTTGCACAATTAGCTTCGCACCGCAAAATACACGGGTGTGAGGCTAACTGAATCAGGCCCCAAGGGCCAGATTCCGATACCCGCGATGACGGGAAAACGTTTGCACTGAGCTTTCTCCTGTCATATACGGTAAGTAAAAAAAGCTAATTTTTATGCATACCTCTATGAGGCGCACATATAATTGAATCGGGCCCTAAGTATTCTGTTTCATCCCAACATAAAATGGCGATGGTTCAGAAGTCTTGAACTGTATAAAACCCATTAGCACACCTATCCTGTGCATTGTAATACCTAGTCACACCCGCTGGTGTTCCTAACCGATCAGGGCAAAAATATGCGTCCAAGTACTAGTTAGATTTTCTGTATTTTTTATGTACAGGGCATTTAGGTTTTCTGATTTGACTGTATTGGCAATCTCACTACATTTAAACAGATAGATGACAAAACAGAACAGATTAAAATTGAACAAATTAAAAAATGGTACAAGTTATAAACATCAGTTTGGGAACAATTCAGATGCAACATTTAAATATCCCTCAAATTCTGACTTTGAAATTTGACAAAATGTATCATGGTTTAATTGTAAAGTGAAAAAATTTCCATTAGGATACAACTAAACATAAAACAGAACAAAATAAACAAATAAAAAAAAAATCACAAACAGAAATTAAACTTTTGCAAACTTATTAAAATGATAAATGTGCATGTGAGGCTTATAATAACATATACAGGTAAAAAATTCACCTGTGATCGCAGCTTATCCTACAGGGTATTATTATTGAACAGAGACTCATGGGAATGTGACATTGTCACATGGTGGCAGAAACCGCTACAGATGAACCCTTTCACTGCCATGTAGCAGGATATAGCATTTAGAATGCTGCGTATCTCTAGTGAACCAGCCAGACAATTGGGTCACAAATGTTTGTCTATTGTATATAAAAACAATATTGTGAAATCATTATTTATCATATATTTTGCAAACAAGATGCCCAAAATTATATATATTTCACTGGGCAATAAATTATAAATATCAATCTTAGATACTGCAAAACAGCCAGTCATTTCTTAAGAATGGGTGTCATTGTAAAGGATAATATACCTCTTGTTGCAATCATAAAAAAAACTACATAAGATACTTTACTTTGAAATAACAGGTAATTCAATGTATTATATCACAGCTCCTGTCTAGTATAGAAGGCAAATTTTCAAACCACAATATATTCAATTTAAAATAAATTTATGTTAATCTTGCTCACATAAATTATTGCAATTATATAAAACAAGTATAATGACAGAACCGTTGGTACATTAGATTTTCATATGTACACTAGCCAAACAACAATTAGCCCTGATTAGTTTACTGCAGTTAAAGAGTGAATGTTAATCACTGATAGGGTTTTTACACTTTTTGGTAAATTTATGCTGCAAAATAGCTCCCAATTGTGTCAACAGTTATTAAATAAATGTTGGGTTGTGACATATGTGACAAATGTAAATATTTACTAACTTAAATGTCTAGTTTGATACCAGATACAGAAATATATATATATATATATATATATATATATATATAAATAAAACAGGGTTACAACAAATTGCAGGAACCCAGTTTTATCTTATATCATTATTTTATATCATTCAAACACTACAGATAGCAGACAGAGATGATCACGAAGACTAAACATGATGATAAATATTTAAAATAAATAAATATTCATCCTAACTTGGGGAGCTTTGGGGTACCAATGCAAAAAATGTCTCCTGGAGCCAAAGTGCACCTGTCATATAATCCCATATAATGGGCAGCTATGGGCATGGGTGCAGGGGTTGCAGCTGTCACTGGTATTGGGTTGCCAGCCCTGCCAGGCATAGGTATGGCTGCCTGGTCAGATAGCAGCAGGTGGGTCTGTATAACGGGAGCTGCAGCAAAGATGGAGGGATAAGGAGCACCAGCTCTCACACTGCAGCAGGGAAGGGTGTGGGGGGGGGGGAGTAGATGTCTATGGCACAGTACCCCCTACCCACCCTGGCATTGCCCTCCTGGCACTCACCTGCACTGCCCTGGTAAAGAAAACCCCGGCATCTGAGGCCAGCTTCTTCACATTGAAATCCATGGTGTCAGCAGCTTGTTGTCAGTGTCCTGTGAGCTGGGCATCAGCTGCCTCTGCTCCCAGATCTCCCCACCCACTGCTAATGGCGAGACCAGCTCAATCGATCCCGCAGCGCATCCACCTGCACATTCCATCCATGTTATCTGACATCGACTGCTTTACCTAGTACAGAAGAATATCTTATATTCGTCTCATTTATGCTTTGTAAACTGCTAGTAAAACTTTACTAGCACACAGCATGTACTTTGTCTAAGATATACTATCTGGCTCTGTCTGAAAGGACTCTTATTTAGTCAATGTAACATCTGATATAATATAAACACATTCTTTCAGCATTGCAGTTATTTGACATATATCTATGTATACAACATACATACATACATACATACATACATACACACACGTATGTATAGTGTATAACTTTGGGGCTGATCCACAGCAAAAAAGAAGCATATCTGCACCTTAGTAAAACCATATTGAACTGCAGGGGGAAGAAAATATTAAATGCGCAGAATGAGTTGGGAAGTTATGTAGCTTAACTCTATTTACAAAGCCCTTTTCTGTTCATTTTGAAGTAATGTGAAAATGGGCATTAACGTATTAAAATTAAATAATTCATATTTACAAAACATGGACTGCAATGGAAAACTTCTGTTTCCGTGGCAACCCATGTAAACGTTTCAAATTTTCTAAATGCCTAAAGGTGGCTGCGTGATTTCTTGTTCCTGTTGGCTGCATGGTCCTGGATCAATATCTTTTATTTCTTAATCAATAGGTTCTGCTTTTAAATCATTTTAACCAATTTTCTTTTACTTTTCTAGAGTGAACATCCTCTGCGGAATGGTCTGTGTGTCCCATCTCACACTGCCTGTACCTGCCGAGTAAGCGAGCGTTCCACCTGCTCCTCTCCTGTGTGTGTGTGTGTACGCTGTGATTACCATCTAGCAGCATGTGGAGTCCAGTCTCCAGACTCCATCTGTTTTAGTATACACTTGGTGATACCATCTCTCCTTGTGACTCTTCCCCGTGAGTCCATCTCCGGGGTTTATTATTTACCGCTGTGTCCATCTGCCAGTGTGTGTGTGTGTGTGAGTGTGAGTCAGCCCATCGGACTCCGCTGCCCTGTTAGCGGTGTGCGGTATTCCATCTCCAGATTGTCCTGCTTCTGCTGCCTCCTGGTACCTATTGTCCTTCCAGGGGCCGTGACCTATCAGGTGCCAGCAACCAAGCCTCTCACCACCATCAGGGACTCTAGTGAATACCTGGTCCTGGTTTAGTCTCCACGCCCCAGTGAGAACCCTTCCTGGAGACTGTAACAGCATCTATATAAATGGAAGTCTTCTCTACCAACAAGGAAGGAGAAGAAGATGGGGACAGGGCAAACTCCTTCACCACAATTTATTAATAGCAATTGTGTATCGGACCAAATGCCCTAGTGGTGACCAAATTTCAACAATTGCGTGATGAAGTAACGTCAGTATGGACCACAATCAGCGTGTAAAACCTGTCTTAAAAAAAAATGAAAATAAAACTAAATAAGCTTTGTGAAATTGTCATGTATTGTATTTGTGTTTTATACCCTTACACGTTGTGATGTCTTTTCAGTAACATAAAATGTATGCCAAATCTCAAGCTAAGATGGCGTCTTCTGTGGATGTGGTGAAGAGAGACCTAGACCTACAGTTTCTGGAGGATTTCCTTTCCTTATAAAATCTAATTTGGATTATGGCTTCTCACAGGGAATTATTTAACCATGTCATTTGTGTGGATAAACTGCTCCTTTATAGGAAACCTGGTTTTCTCCTCTCTTGCCTCCAAAAATTCCTAACTAGACAGTGATTGGCTGACGTGGGCGTGGGTGGAAGTCCTTGTGAGGATGCAGGAAAGTGAAAAACTTATAAATATAAGTCTTCCTTAAGCCTAATATGTCACCAAGGTTAATGACAGCAACATCACATCACAAAGCTACCACAAGGTGGTGCCAAGGAGATGGCCAAGAATATTCTGAGGAAGATGGCTGCAGTTGTATACATGATATAATTATATATGTAACATGTATTGTTTTATTTAATAAATAGTTATTTGTGTAGAAATCCCTCTTCTCTTCAGTGAAAATTTTCACAGATGAGGAGAGGAAACGGATCCTCTCCACATCTGTCGGGTATGTGCTCTGATGGACCCGATGGTGCCTCCAAAGCATTAGCACCCAGCGCATGTGCCCTACAAAACCCACCCTAGTTATTCCACTGTCATGAGCTGCACACATGCACGTTAGCATTTTACACATGCACCACATATCATTTTCATGCATATTTTGGCCACAAAACATCACCCTTGTAAATTATTTTAAAGCAGGGAGGGGAGAAAGATGCGCTGTGAAGGGAAGGGGCTTAATGTTTGCAAATCACTTAATTAAGCCTCACCCCCTAACTACTGCAATTCATAGTGTTCCTGGGGGTGGGTGGGGCTTGATGATGAAAATCAAGTCCCGCCCAATCCCTAGTAACACTAGGGACTGCTGTAATGATAGGCAGGGGGCGGGGCTTGTGGGAGATTTGCCTGCTCTCTTGGGATACCAGGAGAACTGCCCGAATGTCGGTAGTCTCCCTGATATTCCGGGATAGTGGGTGTACCTGATGTAGCCTCTTTGGGCCAGGTCCTAAACTACGTAAGCGAGTGATTTTACGCTAGCCGCTGATGTAAAATCGCCCATTAGTATTTACTGCGCACACATGCGGCAGATGATAAGCCACGTAACTCTGAATGTACATATCAGCCACGTATCAACAGCGTGACTGATATGCAGGTGCGTGACATCCATACGACACCCGTAATTATGCTTCGGAGGCAGGGTAAGGCATTTAAATCGTGCAGTACGCTACGCAATGAAACGTAAAAAGCACGTAGGTCTGGATCTACCCCTTTTAGATGATTGCTCTGGAGAAAAGAGCAATAGTCTGTCTATCAGACAGACTATTCCAATAGTCTAGATTAGTCCCAGTGTTTTCATGTTACAGGAGAACGATGGAAGTAGGCTACATTTTAACACCAAATAAACGGGAAAATGAAGACACTATGAAATAATACAGCGCCACCTACTGGCTACATTGAAGAATGGCTGATCTAGATTTGGGAATAACAGCAAAACAGAACAAATTTAACCTAATTTCCAAAAATTCTTTATATGCACCCCTCACATTGCAACATGGTTTGTCAAGGTGCAGACTTTTGGTGCGTTTATGTCTAGCACTGGATCAGCCTGAAAATTAGACGGAGATAGATGATGGATGGATTTTTCATGTATAATCTTATTTAATTGACCTTCAGTTACTTTCCCACGGCCATATTTCTATACATTCGCTTTGCACTATTAACTTTTTTCGGAAACGTTATTTATCTCACGTCTAATATTTTTTCTAACATAACATGATCAAAAGATTTCATTTAAGGAAATGTTTGTTTTTTCTTTTATAGTTATGTGTCCTCTAGGGGCACTTTACTTAAAACCTTCCTCAGTAATACATTTTCACACATAACACACGCACTGGACTGGATCTAAACTTAAGTAAGAGCTTGAAATGAGTTACTCCTGGGCTAAACCATGTTGATTGCAGGGGAGTCATATTTCATCTGTTGCAAACAGTATTAGAGTTGAGAGGTGATGTTTCCTATCCCAAGTCTAAATAACAGTGTGATAGTAAAGCTGGTCAGTATCTGTGCAGCAAGCATTCAAAGCTATATCCCTGCATGCAAAGTATACAATTACCTTGACTCCCCCTGCAATCAACATGGCTTTCGATAAGAGGCTCAATCCTCGTGTATTTAGAACACCTTAAGGAGTTTTGGTGGGTGGTTTGGAGATCTGTATTGTAACATCTGGTGCGCACATGCACAGATGTTACCATTAGTCTTACTGATGCAAGAGGCTTGCGTCAGTAAGCCTGACGTACAGGAGTCTGAATCTGGCCAGAGTTTTCCAAAGCCGAGCTAAAATCTTTACTACTTTCCATATATAATCGAATTCCAAAAACGCCACATGCTCACATGTTAAGTACACGATGCTAACAAGACACAATCTGTGAAGTGGAGCAGATTATAGTGCTGTATCCACCAAAATACCAGACCCATTAACTGACTCAGAACTCTATACTGTCATATCTAACTGGTTGGTCCACGCGCCATCTCCCTCATTTCAAATCCGCATGTCTAAACCCCGCAAGAGAGGCGGTAGTAGGCAGTCCAGCGTGGCTCTACATTTGTCCAGACACAGATCCATGTGGAGAAGTTAAGGCAGGGTCCCATACACGTAAATATCCAGAACTCTGCACAAGAGAGGGGGGGGGGTGATGGGGGAGTTCACGCCCTATGCGCTAATCTAAACCAAAAAGCTCCATCCATGGACAAATACAGGAAATGTACCGGAGATTATCCTATAACTGGAGCTCACTAAAGAAAACATAGCAGGCTTGCAAGAGTGAGGAGCAGTGTAATAATCAGAAGCTGCCCGTAGAAAGTGGAGGGAGCAGCACTGAAGCACAGAATACGTTAGTGCAGCGCTCCAGGATTCATCCCGAGAAATACAGATTTTATTGCGCTAGTAACAGAGAACAGGTTAGTGCTTCAGCACCATAACTTAAGTCTGTGCATGGCGGGATCTTATCCGAACAGCTGGAGCTAGTACTTCGGCATCTTGCAGACAAGATGGGCCGTATTCAGAGATCCATTTTTGTTGCCAGTTGCGTGCATATTTTTAGGTACGTTTAAACTGCACATGCATAGTAACTTTATATACGCCAGTTACGTAGACTATACGCACGTAGATGCCTCACGGACAGACTTGTGAATCGCGCTTGAGGACATATACGCACGCATCTCACATGGACGTAGAAATTTACATAAAAGTGGGTGGGGGGAGGCATTTAAATGAACGCACAGAGGCACAGTTATAAAGAATTGCACGGACGGAGGACATATTCGCACGCAAATGCTCACGGAAAAATACAAGTGGTCTATGGAATTGAAAGTGGCCGACAGCACATCCGGGAGAAAGGAGTGTCATGGGTGTGAGGGGGTTTGGCCTGCGCCGTACGTGCGTATAATTGCGTACTTTTTGAATACGGCCCAAATGAGAGCACGAGCTCTTATATGTCACTTACTGTGCAGGAAGCAATAATTCACAGGAGGTTTAATCAAAGGCAAGTTTTAATGGATTACACCTTATGTAGCACTTGTATCATGAGTTTGATTCCCAGATTAGGCATTATACGTGGTACTAGTGTGTGTATGTTCTTCCCTGTTTCCTCAGCCGAGTGTGGGTCCCCGTTGTGAGCAGCCCTATTTCAATAGGGCCGTTTGCTCCCAGCCAGTTCCGAACTGGTTGGGATATCGATTGCTTATGCCTCAATGAGGCATAGCAATCGAGCCCCGGAGCACTGAACATGGTGTTCAGAAAGGTAAGCACCTGTTCCCTAACCATCCCTTGCAGGCTAACCCTAAATTCCTGTCGGCAGCACTTTCAAAAGGGCTTTCATTTGAAATAGGGACAGCCAAAAACTAACTTTCACCTGTCCCTACTTCGCAATGAGAGTCATCGCAGCAGGGACTTAGCCAAACAAGACTGGCTCTCTTCATGGCCTGATTTTTATTATTATAGCCACAAATTGTCTGCATGCAGTGCTTTACAGAGAAATTGAAATAGACATTCACATCAGTCCCTGCCCCTATTGGAGCCACAGACGAAGGTCTCTAACACATACATACAGACTGGGGTTAATTCAGTCAGCAGTCAATTTACCTATTATGTTTTTGGCATGTGGGAGGAAACCCATGCAGATACGGGGAGAACAACAAACTCCACACAGATAAGGCCTAGTCGAGTTATTGAATTTATGACCCCAGCACTGTGAGGAACAAGTGCTACTCACTGAGCCACCGTGCTGCCTGATCAGAAGGGAAGCACCACCTTATCTTACAGATATACATGTTACAGGGGTGGTCCTAGCAACGGATGCAAAGGAAAGATACTAGAAGGATCCTTCATCTCCTAAAGGCAACAGCCCCTACATGTGTCTGTCACTTTAAATGCAGACACGCCTCTTTTACGCCTCCTACCAATGAGAGAGCGTAGCGACCAGGAAGCAACTCCTGCTAGTACTGTGCAACCACACCTGTGTGTCACTGTCGCTATGCGGATTGGCTGACAGTCTATCAGGGGCGGCTCAAACTGTTTTCTGATTGGTCAGTGGAGATGTCGCTCCGGGTTCAGGGTTCGGCTGCACTGTGCTGGAGGAGACGTTGCCCTTCTGGAGGCAGGAAGCGGTGAGTGGAGCTGCTGGTGAGTGGATGCATGAAACTACTACTATGTTACCATGGCTGATACTGCCCAGCAGCATGTACTGCTTCATACATACCTGCCATATCGCCAATGCAAGGCTTACTCTCATTATATCTGCAAATGCATGCAACATGCATCCTCTGTGCAGAGTTTATCATTATAATGGCAGCCAGATGCTATAAATAGATATAATAACACTACAAATGCTTTGATAAGATACTCCCATTGTCTTTACTCTTTACTTGTCTTTTACATATGAAATCATCTAAATTTTTTATATTCCTAATGACATTTACTGCTTATATTGAGAGGATGATGTTAATTAAGCAAGCTGTAATGACAAAGAATATATACAGAGTAGTTGTAATACTAGATGCCAATTCCACTGATAATAAGCAGCTGAATTGAGATTCATTTTTCCCAAGTGCACATGTGTGTGTATATATATATATATATATATATATATATATATTTATTTTTTTTTTTTTCTATAGATATATATTT